>KV004704.1:9062-28399 GCA_001598015.1 Dorcoceras hygrometricum
GATTGCATAGTTGGGATGGATGTGCTGTCCAACTATAGGGCTTCTGTGGACTGCTTCCATGGGATTGTGCGTTTTAGGCCTATGTCTGGCGAGAAGTGGGACTTCTACGGCCAGGATTCGCGATCGAAGATTCCATTGGTTTCAGCGATGGAGATGTTTATCTTGTTGTCTTTGGGGAATGCTGGCTTTATGATCTACGCTTTGGATGCGTCTTCTTCTTCCCGTGTTCAGCTCAGTGACGTTCCCGTGGTGCGACACTTTCCCGATGTGTTTCCGGAGGAGATTCCGAGTTTTCAAGGCGGGAGATCGACTTCAGCATAGAGCTGGTTCCTGGCACAGCTCCGATTTTGCATGCTCCTTATCGTCTGGCGCCTGCGGAGTTGAGAGAACTCAAGGTGCATTTAGATGATCTGCTGGAGAAAGGTTTTATCCGACCTAGTATGTCACCATGGGGAGCGCCTATTCTGTTTGTGAAGAAGAAGGATGGCTCAATGCAGATGTGCATTGATTTTCGTCAGTTGAATAAAGCCACTGTGAAGAATAAGTACCCGTTGCCGATAATCGATGATCTGTTTGATCAGTTGCAAGGTTCTGTGGTGTATTCAAAGATTGATCTTCGTTCCGGGTACCATCAGTTGAGGGTGAGAGAACAAGATGTCGCGAAGACTGTGTTTCGTACGAGGTACGGACATTTTGAGTTTTTGGTAATGCCGTTTGGTTTGACCAACGCGCCTGCAGTATTTATGGATTTGATGAACGAGTCTTCCGTGAGTTTATTGATCAGTTTGTGATCGTGTTCATTGACGACATCTTAGTCTATTCGAAGACTCCTTTGGAGCACAAGGAACATTTGCGGATTGTCCTTCAGATGCTGAGAGACCAGTAGTTGTATGCAAAGTTCTCCAAGTGTGAGTTCTGGTTAGATCGCGTCGTATTTTTGGGACATGTGATTTCAGCCGAGGGGATTTTTGTAGATCTTAGCAAGGTTGATGCCGTTCTGAACTGGGAGTGTCCCAGGAATGTTTCCGAGATTCGTAGTTTCTTGGGTCTGGCTGGCTATTATCGTCGCTTCATTGAGGGATTCTCAAGTATAGCAAAGCCGATGACTCAATTAACTCAGAAGGACAAGAGGTTTGTTTGGATTGAGAAGTGTGAGAATGCTTTTCAACTTCTCAAGGAAAAGTTGACTACTGCGCCTGTGTTGGCTCTGCCGTCCGGTTCAGGTGGTTTTGTTGTTTGCTCTGACGCTTCGCTCAATGGGTTGGGTTGTGTGTTGATGCAGAATGGTCGAGTCATTGCGTATGCCTAGCGACAGTTGAAACCGCATGAGACTCATTACCCAGTCATGATTTGGAGTTAGCAGCGGTGGTCTTTGCGTTGAAGATATGGCGTCACTACCTGTATGGCGAGCAGTTTGTGGTGTACTCCGACCACAAGAGTTTGAAGTATCTGTTTTCGCAGCCTGACTTGAACATGAGACAACGTCGGTGGATGGAGCTGCTAAAAGACTTTGATTGTGAGATTAAGTACCAGCCTGGGAAGTCGAACGTAGTGGCCGATGCTTTGAGCAGGAAGGCTAGTGAGATGCTTGCTTCGTTGTACATCTCCAAGGACCAAGAGCATCTTAACACTACGGGTTGGAGATTTTACCCGGCTGAGGATTGTGTTCTTTCCAAGTGGAGCCACAGATTGTTTCCACCATTCGAGCAGCTCAAAGGACCGATCCGTCTATCCACGAGTTGAAGTTGAAGGTCAGGGCTGGCGAGCTTGAGGATTATTCTGTCTCTTCCAATGGTTGTTTGCGTTTCCGGGGCAGGTTGGTTGTGCCCAATTTGATTGATTTGAAGGAGGAGATCCTTCGGGAAGCGCACTGTAGCAGACATAGTGTTCATCCTGGTGAACGGAAGATGTACCATGCTTTGAAGCCGCACTTCTGGTGGGCTGGCCTGAAGAGTGACGTTGCTGGTTTTGTCGCTCGTTGTTTGAATTTCCAGATGGTAAAGGCCGAAAGGATGAGACCTTGTGGTCTGTTGCAGAGTTTGGAAGTGCCCCAATGGAATTGGGAGCACATTGCTATGGATTTCGTGACGCATCTGCCTCATTCCAGCAGAGGATGCGATGCTATTTGGGTGGTTGTAGACCGTCTGTCGAAGTCTGCACATTTTATTCCCTATGGAATGACCTTATCGTTGAAGAAGATGGCGAAGCTGTACGTTGATTTTTGTTGTTATACTGCATGGTGTGCCCATTTCGATCGTTTCCAACCGAGATCCGAGGTTTACTTCCAGGTTTTGGAAGAGTTTGCAAACAGCTTTGGGAACCAGATTGGCTATGAGCACCGCGTATCACCCCCAGAAGCGAACTATCCAGACTTTAGAGGATATGTTGCGTGCTGTTGTGTTGGATTTCGGAGGTAGCTGGCAAGACGCGTTGTCTTTGGTTGAGTTTTTGTACAATAACAGCTACCAGGTGACGATTGGCATGGTGCCATTTGAGGCTTTGTATGGCAGAAAGTGCAGATCGCCGGTGTGTTGGGAAGAAGTGGGGGAGAAGCAGCTATCTGCCCCTGACTTTGTGCAGCAAATGAAAGATCATGTAGATCGTATTCAACAGCGAATGAAAGCTTCCCAAGATCGCCAAGCCAGTTTTGCGAATAAGAGGCGTCGACCTCTTGAGTTTCAGGTTGGTGATCGTGTATTTCTCAAGGTTTCTCCGTTTTGTAGTGTGATGCGCTTTGGACGCAAGGGAAAGTTAGCCCCTCGTTATGTTGGTCCGTATGAGATTGTTGAGAGGATTGGCCCTTTAGCGTATCGGCTGTTGTTGCCTCCAGAGTTGTCTTCTCTTCATGACGTCTTTCATGTTTCCATGTTGAGGAAGTATGAGCCAGATCCGTCTCATGTGCTTGGAACTGACGAGGTAGAGCTAGATCAGTCGTTGAGCTATCAAGAATATCATTTGCAAATCCTTGGCAGAAAAGAGAAACAGTTGAGGAATAAGACCATTCCGTTGGTATGGTGCAGTGGAGCAAACATGGAAGGGAAGAACCTACTTGGGAGCTGGAAGAGAAGATGCAGCGCGAGTAGCCGCATCTGTTTGAGTAGCTGTTGAGCTAAATTTCCAGTAGTTTGTAGCTTTTGGTTGTATTTCTTCCCTAGTTGTTTTTATTTGTTTGCTCAGTTATCTTGAACTCTTGGCTTGTGTTAGGCAGAGTTTTGTTGTGTATCTTGCTGTTTAGTTGTTTTTCCAGATTGTTGTTCGATTTCGGGGACGAAATCCTTTTTAGTGGGGGAGAAATGTGAGACCTGGATTTGTAATTAAGATTAATTTGTTGGAATTAATCGGTTTTTGGAAGTTTGGTTTGTATTTTCGGGTCGGAAATCACATTTTAAGCAATTCTGGAAGTTTTCGCATTTTTGAGTTTTTTGGGAGAAATCTGTTTTTGGTGAAATCTGGTAGCAGATTTGATGACGTAAGCTTCGCTGGTATGCATTGCATTGATGACGTAAGCCTTGCTGTTGAAGAAGTCTGGTCGCTGGTTCTAGCGTATTTTGTTAAGGCTTGAAACGCTGTCGTTTGGATAAGTAAGAACGGTGTCGTTTGTATTAGTGCTTGTGGGAGAGATCTGGTATAGTGGTGGCATGAGATCTGCTCGTGAGTGGAGAGATCTGTTTTGTGTATTGTCGGGTCTAGCGTATTTTGTTAAGGCTTGAAACGCTGTCGTTTGGATAAGTAAGAACGGTGTCGTTTGTATTAGTGCTTGTGGGAGAGATCTGGTATAGTGGTGGCATGAGATCTGCTCGTGAGTGGAGAGATCTGTTTTGTGTATTGCGGGTTTTTGCATTGGTTCCTAAACGCCGCCGTTTTAATAAGTTGCTACGTCGTCGTTTTCGGGAATAGCACTATTGAGAGATCTGTTCGCAGCGATGAGGTCTTGTTGGATTATTGAAAACAGATGTCAACGTTGGTCAACGTTCCTGTAGCTTGCGACTGGTATTGCGCGAGAGGACCAGATTTGATGACGTGGCAATGCGACGCCGTTTTGATTAGTTGCAATGCTGCGTTTTGTATGTTGCTGCTGGTTCCAGCTTTTGTATTTTGAACCAGCGTCTGGATGTCCAGCTGCGAGAGATTTGTTGGTTACTGTAGCTAACGACTGGATGACGTAGGTTGTGCGTCGTCGTTTTGTTTAGCGTGGTTTGAGATTTCAGCAGTTGGTTTCTTTGCTTCTGCTGGTTGTTTGTGCCTGCTGGTTTTTGTCGGTGGATTTGTTTAAAACAGATTTCAGCAGTTACGGGATTTATATATAGGAAGACTTGGTCTTCGATTGAGATATCAGATCTCATACTTAGAATATTTTCCCCGACATTCGTTCTCTGTTCTCGAACCCTAGATCACTGTTCATCGTGGGCTTCTCCGGTAATTTCCCGTCGCTTTCGGCCGTCTTTTCTTTCGTGTGAGGTAGCGTTGGAATCCTCTTGGAAAGCTCTTTCACCCTATACTAGTTTCGGAGTCTATCGTTCACTGGAGGGGGATCGCGAAGCAGCTATCTTCGGCAGTGTGTTTGTGCGTGCAGGTAGCCTTTGGTTTTAGCTTTGAGATCTCGTTTTTCTAGCTATGATTTAGCTCCCTGTTGAGTTGTATTAGGGTGTTAGTTGTTGGTTGAGCGTGGAACTCCCAGCCGTGAGGTTCTGAGATTGGCCGTGAGTTGTTATTGATGATTCCCTGTATCTTGCGTATGTTTTACAGGTTGGAATCAGATTTCTCAGGCCTAGTTTGTGGTAATTGTTGAGCAGAATTTAAGGTACGGATTTGAGCTTGATATTGCTGGGAATTGGCGTGAGATTGAATTCTAGATGGCTGTTATGCATCGATGTGGAGGTTGTTGTGTGCATACGTGATTTCTGTTGATTGTTTAGCTGCCCTGTTATGCATACATGCCTTTTCCATATTGCATTCATATTGTTATTGTAGTCATTGTTCGTATCTTGTATTGCTGTTGTTAATTCTTACCAAGGTGCGAGGGCGAGCGGCAATACCGCACTCTCATCTCCCTGCTGGGATCGTTAGCCACCATGCACCGAGTGGTTAACTACCACAGTTCATGGGCGAGGCAACGGCAGGTTGAGTTGTTTGATGCATCTGGTATTCGGGTGTTGTATCATGGCGAGTGGCTCATTACCACACTGTGAACACACCCCGTGGCCACTGTTGTTGCACATTCTTGGAGCTGTGTTTGAGTTCCTTAGCTCCCTTGTTGGTTGAGCCTCCCGTTGTTATCTGGTGTCTCATGCATAGCATCTGCATTTATCTTATGCATTCTTTTGCTATATTAGTTGCTATCCGTACTGGGATTTGACCCCATGTCCCTCTGGGGCTTGGTTTGTTTCCTTGTTTATTTTGTTTTCAGGAAACCCAGTTTTTACGGCTGGTCGTGGCTTTAACCCAGCTGATGGTGCCCCAGGAGGTGGTTAGCGTGTCCCAGTTGCGTATAGCATATATATATATGTGTGTATCAGTTAGCCAGGGGGATGCCCTGCGCTTCGTTATTTTATCCCATAGTTGGGTCTGAGACATGTTGTCGTTGGATGATGTTATGCTATACTGTTTCTGTTGTGGTTGGATTTTAAAATGGGTTCGTACTTTGAGTATTCTCGTATTTTAAATTATATGTTTTTAAACCGTCAGGCCTAAACGCGAAAATTTTACCAGCATTTTTGATAGCTTCCGCATGTGTTTATATGATTTTACTCTGTTTAGAGCACGAGGCCTGACACTGATTTTGGCTACCTTTCAGCTAAGGAAGAATGCAGAGCCCTGGTGGAGAGGTGCTTCAAGTACTCTCGAGGAAACTGGTATGGGGATTGCTTGGGATAGTTTTTGTATTGCATTCCGTCAGGAGTATGTTCTGGAGTCCTATGTTAATGCCCGGGAGCGCGAATTTGATAACTTGGTTCTGGGAACCATGTCTGTGGGGGTGTATGCTCGAAGGTTTTCTTCTCTCCTTGCCTATGTTCCTCATGTGTCTGTCCGCGAGAGGGCGAAGAGGAACCGATTCTTGGAAGGGCTGAATGAGGATTTTTATTTCCTTGGTTTTGGCGGGTTCACCTACTAGTTATGCGGATGCGATGGACAAGGCTATGGATATCGAGGAAGGACTACAGCACCGCAGGTCTCGAGTTCAGCCACAAGCTGCACAAGGTACACGTCCCAATGTCTTAGGGGCGCAACCTTCCCAACCTTCTCAGCCATTCCAGCAGCCCCAGCAGTCAGCGCAACAATCTGGACGCCACAGGTTTAGGCCTCGTGGCCATCAGTTTAAGAAGAAGTAGGGTTCTAGTTCTTCTGGTTCGGGCAGTTCAAGAAGCAGTAGCAGCCTCAGGGATATCTTTTGTGGTCAGTGTGGAGGCAAACACCCTTCGACGCAGTGTGTAGGGGTTCAGGGTGCTTGCAATAATTGTGGGCAGTATGGACATTTTGCGAGAGTATGTCCTTTGGCTGGATCTTAGCACACCGCTGCCCCACCCCAGGGTCGTTCTGGTGGGTCATCTCGAGGTCGTTCTTTTCCTGTTTAGCAGCAGAGGATGGGGGAAGCTCAGCATAGGCCGTTTCAGCAGCCTGGTCATTCGCGTTCTAGACAGTCTTCCCAGCCTCAGTTCTCAGGACCTCAGCATGCCCAAGTGAATGCCATGACCAGGGAGCAAGCGGAAGGCACGCCAGGTGGAGTGATTTCAGGTACTTGTACTATTTTGAATTTTCTAGCCCGTGTATTGTTTGATACTGGAGCATCACATTCGTTTATAGCTGATGCATTTGTGGTTGATCATGGTTTGCATACCATTATTTTGTGTGATATGTTTCTGTTGCGATTCCTACCGGCACGAGCCTATTCTCCCAAGATATTTTGTTGAATGGAAAATTAGGTTTGGTGAGAATGTATTGGTAGCAAACCTGATTCGATTAGTTATGTGGGATTTTGATTGCATAGTGGAAATGGACGTGTTGTCTAGTTTTAGGGCAACCGTGGATTGTTTCCATGGCATTGTGAGTTTTCGGCCCCAATCTGGCAAGAAGTGGAATTTCTACGACCATGATTCCCAATCGAAGATTCCGTTGATCTCGGCTATGGAGATGTTTGTCCTGTTGTCATTGGACAATGTCGGGTTCAGGATTTATGCCTTGGATTCATCCTCGAAGTCGTGCGTAGAGCTTAGTGACATCCCCGTTGCTCGTGATTTCCCTGATGTGTTCCCCGAGGAAATTCCTGGTTTTCCTCCAAGGAGGGAGATCGACTTCAGCATTGGGTCGGTGCCTGGTACAGCTCTTATTTCACGAACCCCCATATCTTTTAGCACCAACTGAGTTGAGAGAGCTGAAGGTTCAGCTTAGTGATTTGCTGGAGAAAGGCTTTATTCGATCGAGCATGTCATCGTGGGGAGCTCCTATTCTGTTTGTGAATAAGAAGGATGGTTCAATGAGGATGTGCATCGACTTTCGGCAACTGAATAAGGCTACTGTGAAGAATAAGTACCCTTTACCAAGGATCGACGATTTGTTTGATCAGCTTCAAGGTTCAGCTGTGTTCTCTAAGATAGATCTGCGTTCAGGGTATCATCAATTGAGGATTTGAGAGCAAGATGTTGCGAAAACTACGTTTCGAACGAGGTACGGGCATTATGAATTCTTGGTTATGCCTTTTGGTTTGACTAATGCTCCTGCAGTTTTCATGGACTTGATGAATCGAGTCTTTAGAGAGTTCATCGATCAATTTGTGATTGTTTTCATCGATGACATTCTGATTTACTCGAAGAATCCGATGCAACATAAAGAGCATTTGAGATTGGTCCTCCAAACACTACGATACTCGCAGTCATACGCCAAGTTCTCTAAATGCGAGTTTTGGTTGGATAGAGTAGTGTTTCTGTAATGCCCGGGATTATAGACTTGATGATTTCTAATTTTCAGATTTTAGCTTTTGAACGAAGCAGCGTTTTGAGTGTTGCGTCTGGTACCAGTCGTGAGGGATTTGTTGCATTGTTTGATCCAGCTGCTGATTTAGGAGATCAACAGTAAACAGAGAGTATGACGTATTCATTATGATGTCGTTTATATTATTTCACGCGATCAGTCGCTGATGTGAGGTGACGTCGTTTTGATAAATTGAAACGCAGCGTATTGATTGTAACGCTTGTGACAGCTACTGGCAGCAAGGGTGACGTATCTCATACGTCATCGTTGGGTTATTAAGCGAGACCAGTCGTTGGCAGAAAAGATGACGTAGACCAGCCGTTGGCAGAAAAGATGACGTAGACCAGCCGTTGGCAGAAAAGATGACGCGATTCTTTACGTCATCTGAATTGTTTTGCGTTTCAGCAGTTGATCAAGTTGAGAGAATCTGTCATCAGTAATTGGCGCGCAGCGGTGTCGTTTTAATTAGTTGACGCGACGTCGTTTTGAGGCGCGAAGATAAATACAAGGTTGAGGGTTGCTGCTGATTCTATCGAAAGGAAAAGCTGGTATCTGTTGAGAATAAACGTTGGTTTATGTTGTCAGATACTTACTGTAGCAATGTCTGTTTTTGTTTAGAACAACAACTGGTATCTGGTTAGCGATATGTATAAATACAGGAAGATGTTCAAACGGTGTGTGCTTATCTTATTTTGGTCGATAAATACTCAGTATGGCAAATGGAATTTATAGTGATTGCATGGGGAACTCTGCAGATAACAGAGATCTTCTTCTATAAATTAGATTGAATTCGAATACTTGTAACTTAGGCTATAGACACCAGAATTCGACTCTGTGAATTCTCTGGGATTCTTGTGATAAGAAGTTATAAGTAGTAATTGAAGCAGTTCCCAAAACAGAGATAAACGAAGGTATAATTTGACATGAGAGTCAGGGAATTTGAATACTCGAGAATGATATTTCTTGAGTTATCCCAACAAATCACATACTTTATGATTACTGTTCTTGATTTAGAACTTGAAGTTATGTGTGTCGATCCATCACAGGTAGTGGATCTTTTATTTTGATATGAATATGATGATACGAAGAGAAAATGAATTGATTCTAATGCCAAGGTCTGAGGTGACCTTATTTTTGAAGTCAGAGTGATTTCGTTAGATGGATATCCATGTCAAGATCGTATACGAATCTTGATGGCGTTGATGTGAAATGGGATCAATTCTTAGTTGAAGCGAGGAGATATGTTCAGTTTATTTTGAGTTAATATTTTTTTATGAACTTCTTTATGTATTGCATGAACCTGTCTCTTATACTGAGATTGTTTCTCACCGGAGTTTATCCGGCTGTTGTTTTGTTTTGTATGTGTGCATAACAACAGGAGGAAATAATTGAGTTGCTGGGACAGGGATAGCAAGAACCTAGAAGAAGGGCGACAAACGAAAAGACTAGGAACCTGCTGTTAGTTTAGTTTCTGGACAAATAATAGATAATATTGATGTATCTGGTTTTGTATTTAAGGAACAGATTTTGTACCAGTAAATACAAGGTGTATTAACCTTCGTACCGTTTTGATTTCTTTATGAATGAACAGCTTTTGGTGACTCACTAGCTGTTGCCAGCTTTCGTGGATAGCTGCTGACAGCAACCTTCGCTTCCCATAGCGTAATATCTATTGACAGATACCTACTGTTCACCCCATAGCATAATATCTGTTGACAGTTACCTACTGTTAAAAAAAATGTGTACGCATAAAACCAGATTCGACTTAGTACACTTGTTGATTTAATTAATCGCCCATAAGATGAGATTAGAGTAATTGTGGGAAGAGAGTCTCACAACAGGTGGTATCAGAGCATCACTAAGTTATTGGATTGAGCTAGATGAGCGGGGTAGATCGAGTCTTTTGATTGATTGATTACATGCTCGCATGGCATATGTCTTACTGTTTTTGAATTTTGTATCGCATGATTGTGTGATGAAATGGTAAGAGTATGCCGGACAAGCTTATGAATTACATGCTCTGTGAAGTGATTAGTAGCATGTATTGAACGAAGTATGAATCAGAACTCGATCTCTTGAAAAGCAGCACATTCGTGTGTGCTAATCAGAGGGACTGAGATTTGTTATCGATATAACGAGGAATTATGAACAAAATCTGTTTGATTCTTAGATATGCCTCCTCGATGAACAACTACCCGGCAGACAGGAACTGTTCCGCGAACAGAGCAGGGTAGTACCTCGACTGATGCATTGAATTCCACAGCAACTCTGATGGAAACACTTTTAAAATGATTCCAGTCCTTCAAACCGCCAACCTTGACAGGAACAGAAAATGCAATCGATTGTGAGAATTGGTTGGAAGATATAGAACAGTTATTTGAAGCGTTAGATTATACCGATGATCGTCGGGTGAGATTGATAATTCATCAGCTGCATGGCCTTGGTAAAAGCTGGTGGATAGCAACGAAGAAAGCATTGGAAAACCAAGGTACTGTTGTTACTTGGTCTGTGTTCAAAACTGCTTTCTATCAGCGATTCTTTCCTGTTTCTTATCGGAAGGACAAAGGAGCAGAGTTTGCGAATTTGCGACAAGGGCAATTGAACATTGAAGAATATTTTGCCAAGTTCACAAGTTTACTTAAATTTGCGCACGTTGTTGTTAGAGATGAAGCTCAAGCCGATCAGTTCATAAATGGCTTGAATCCCGATGTGTTCACCTTGGTGAATTCGGGGCGACCGAATACCTTTGCAGATGCATTGAATCGTGCAAAGGGAGCTGAAGCAGGGTTAATGAGGCTACGAGGAGCACAGTTTGTGCCACCAGCCGCGAGACTATCGCAAGAGAAACAACAGATTCCACCACCCCCTCGATTTGATACTGGAGGCAGCAGTAGTGGAAAGAAAAATTTCTTTAAAGGAAAAGGGAAACAATTCAAGCGTTCAGGTACTAGTAGCTCTTCTAGTTCCAGTGAATCTAAACAACAAGGAGCTGGACAAAAATCTGGCGATTATTGTACCAAATTTGGAGAAATTACTGAGCAGTGTAGAGGAGTGTTTGGCCTTTGCAACCTCTGTAATCAACCTGGACACTTTGCGAGGGTATGTCCTCAACGTGGTTCTGGAAGTTCACAGAATACTGGAGCATCAAGATCAATGCCAGAAAGGCAAGCATCTTCTGTGCATTCATTCCAACCACAGATTCAGCATCAGGGTAGACAAGGAGGGAGCCAGACAGTAAGCCAACCTCCTAAGCAACAAGCCAGGGTGTTTTCATTGACAGAGGATCAAGCACAAGCAACCCCTGATGATGTTATTGCAGGTCAGTGCTATCTTTGTAATTATCCTGCTTATGTCTTAGTTGATACTAGTGCTTCACATACGTTTATATCGGAGCACTTTGTTGTATCGCATGCATTGCCTGTTGAACCTTTAGATGAAGTAGTATCTGTTTCTTCACCTCTAGGAAGGGGTATCTTATCGATGAAAACTGTTAGAAATTGTATATTACAATTTGAGGGTCATGAGATTGAGATTAATTGTATTGTGCTTGGGTTGTCTGATTTTGATTGTATCATCGGCATAGACATGTTAACCAAGTACAGAGCAACAGTGGATTGTTTTCAAAAAGTGGTTCGATTCAGACCTGAGAAAACTAATGGGTGGAAATTCTATGGTAAGGGATCACGAGCCAGAATTCCCTTAGTTTCTGTTCTTTCCATGACTAATCTATTGCAGAAGGGAGCAGAAGGATTCCTGATATATGCAGTAGATGTGATGAAGACTAGTCCGAAACTGGTTGATATACCAGTAGTTTGTGAATTTGCTGATGTATTTCCTGACAAGATTCCAGGATTGCCTCCATTTCGAGAGGTAGACTTCAGTATTGAGTTGATGCCAGGTACACAACCAATATCGAGAGCACCGTATCGTATGGCACCAATAGAATTGAAAGAGTTGAAAGAACAGCTTGAAGATCTTCTTGCCAAGGGATACATTAGACCTAGTGTTTATCCTTGGGGCGCACCAGTACTGTTTGTACGAAAGACAGACGGATTGATGAGGTTATGTATTGACTACCGGCAACTAAACAAAGCAACGGTAAAGAATTGATATCCTTTACCCCGGATAGATGATTTGTTTGATCAGTTTCAGGGTTCGTCAGTATATTAGAAGATTGATTTGAGATCCGGCTACCATCAATTGAGAGTATGAGATGAGGATATATCTAAGACTGTTTTTCGAACGAGGTATGGTCGTTAAGAGTTCATTGTTATGCCTTTTGGGTTGACCAATGCCCCAGCAGTATTTATGAGTTTGATGAATAAAGTCTTCCAGAAATATTTTGATGATTTTGTGATTATCTTTATCAATGATATTCTGATTTATTCGAAGAACCTGTGTGATCACGCTAATCATCTTAGAACCGTGTTGAAGACTTTACGAGGTGAGAATGTATGCCAAGTTGTCGAAATGTGAATTTTGGTTGCAGAAAGTAGTATTTCTTGGCCATATTATTTCAGGTGATGGTATTTCTGTTGATCCGAGCAAAATAGAAGCAGTTATTAATTGGCCTAGACCGACATCTGTGCCAGAAATTCAAAGTTTTATGGGCTTGGCAGGTTATTACCGTCGATTTATCCAAGATTTCTTGAGTATTGCGAAGCCTATTACTCAACTGACACAGAAGAATGCACCTTTCATTTGGTCTGAAGCTTGCGAAACCAGTTTTCTTGAGTTGAAAAATAGGCTGACAACAGCACCAGTTTTGACAATTCCTTCGGGTACTGGTGGTTTTGTTGTTTATTGTGATGCTTCTCACCAAGGATTGGGATGTATTCTAATGCAGCGAGGACATGTTATTGCGTATGCTTCGAGACAATTGAAGCCACATGAGATACGATATCCAATTCATGATCTTGAATTGGCAGCCATCGTATTTGCATTAAAGATATGGAGACATTATCTGTACGATGAGAAATTTGAAACCTTTTCTGATCACAAAAGTCTGAAATATCTGTTTTCACAGTCTGAATTAAATATGAGACAACGAAGATGGCTGGATTTATTGAAAGATTTTGATTGCGAAATCAAATACTATCAAAGAAAATCGAATGCGGCAGCAGATGCCCTTAGTAGGAAGGTTTGTGCTTTGTCCTTGGCTACTATGGGTGTATCTAGTTTGATAGAAAATTGTCGTACGTCTGGATATCTATTTGAGACAGACATGAAACCTATGAGGGCTTACGCTATCAGTGCTGAACCTGAATTATTGATTCGAATTAAAGAAGCACAAAAGAAGGATCAGAGTATTCAGAAGTCGATTGAAATGGTTAGATCTGGACATAAATCTGAGTATCGGGTAAGTACTGATGAGGTTTTGTATGTGAATAACAGACTTTTTGTGCCATATGTAACAGAGTTGAAGCAACAGATATTGAACGATGAGCATAGAAGTAGATTCAGTGTACATCCTAGAGGTAGAAAAATGTACAACGATTTGAGAAAGCAATACTGGTGGAAACAAATGAAGTATGATGTGACTGATTTTGTTTCAAAATGTTTGAATTGTCAACAGGTGAAGGTTGAGAGAAAGAAACCTGCTGGTTTATTACAAAGTTTGTCAGTTCCTGAATGGAAATGGGATCATATTTCCATGGACTTTGTGACGAAGCTGCCCAGATCATCCCGAGGATGTGATGCTATTTGGGTAATTATCGATAGGTTAACGAAATCTGCTTGCTTTATTCCTTATCGAATGACCTATCGACATGATCAAATGGTAGATCTTTATGTTCGAGAAGTGGTAAGATTCCACGGTATACCAAAATCGATTGTATCGGATCGAGATCCGAGATTTACCTCACACTTTTGGAGTAGCTTGCAACAAGCTCTAGTTATGAAATTATATTTAAGCACTACTTATCATCCTCAAACTGATGGACAAACTGAACGAACAATTCAGACACTTAAGGATATGCTTAGAGCTGTGGTATTAGATTTTGGTATTACATGGCAAGATTCATTACCTCTTGTAGAATTTTCGTATAACAATAGTTATCAGGCGAGTATTGAGATGGATCCATTTGAGGCACTGTATGGAAGAAAATGTCGTTCACCGTTATATTGGGATGATGTATCAGAGGTGCCTGAATTGGGACCATATATGATCAGAGAAATGACTGAGAAATTGAAGGTAATTCAGCAGAAAATGAGAACCGCACAACATAGAAAGACTAGATATGCGAATTCCAGACGTCGACCATTGTGATTTGAAACAGGGGACAGAGTATTCTTGAAAATTTCTCCTTTCAGAGGTACAATTCGATTTGGGAAACGAGGGAAGTTGTCTCCATGATTTATTGGTCCTTATGAAATTCT
The DNA here is from genome assembly GCA_001598015.1 of Dorcoceras hygrometricum. Lineage (NCBI taxonomy): Eukaryota > Viridiplantae > Streptophyta > Magnoliopsida > Lamiales > Gesneriaceae > Dorcoceras > Dorcoceras hygrometricum. Next base: position 23,406 of record KV004704.1, read on the forward strand.
CGAGAAGATAGGCAATCTTGCTTATCGACTCGCATTACCTCCATCTCTTTCAGGTATACATGTTGTCTTTCATGTATCGATGCTGAGGAAATATCTGCCTGATGCATCTCATGTTATTCCTGCTGATGAAGCTGAACTTGATGAAACTCTCAGTTATTTTGAACAACCGATTCAGATATTGGATCGAAAAGAAAAGTAACTCCGAACGAAGATTATTCCATTGGTGAAGATTCAATGGAATCGACATGGAGTTGAAGAAGCTACGTGGGAAGTTGAAGATGACATGAGATAACGATTTCCCTATCTATTCCAATAAGGTGAGTTCTCATCGAGTTTCTGCTATTTCAACATTCTTATATGTACATAATGCATATACAGACTTCTGATGAGTTCGAGGATGAACTCATGTGTTAGAGGGGGAGAAATGTAATGCCCAGGATTATAGACTTGATGATTTCGAATTTTCAGATTTTAGCTTTTGAACGAAGCAGCGTTTTGAGTGTTGCGTCTGGTACCAGTCGTGAGGGATTTGTTGCATTGTTTGATCGAGCTGCTGATTTAGGAGATCAACTGTCAACAGAGAGTATGACGTATTCATTACGATGTTTAAATTATTTCGCGCGATCAGTCGCTGATGGTGAGGTGACGTCATTTTGATAAATTGAAACGCAGCGTATTGATTGTAACGCTTGTGACAGCTACTGGCAGCAAGGGTGAGGTATCTCATACGTCATCGTTGGGTTATTAAGCGAGACCAGCCGTTGGCAGAAAAGATGACGTAGACCAGCCGTTGGCAGAAAAGATGACGCGATTCTTTACATCATCTGAATTGTTTTGCGTTTCAGCAGTTGATCAAGTTGAGAAAATCTGTCATCAGTTATTAGCGCGCAGCGGCGTCGTTTTAATTAGTTGACGCGACGTCATTTTGAGGCACGAAGAGAAATACAACGGTTGAGGGTTGCTGCTGATTCTATCGAAAGGAAAAGCTGGTATCTGTTGAGAATAAACGTTGGTTTCTGTCGTCAGATACTTACTGTAGCAATATCTGTTTTTGTATAGAACAGCAACTGGTATCTGGTTAGCGATATGTATAAATACAGGAAGATGTTCAAACGGTGTGTGCTTATCTTATTTTGGTCGATAAATACTCAGCATGACACGTGGAATTTATAGTGATTGCATGGAGAACTCTGCAGATAACAGAGATCTTCTTCTATAAATTAGATTGAATTCGAATCCTTGTAACTTATGCTACAGACACCAGAATTCGACTCTGTGAATTCTCTGGGATTCTTGTGATAAGAATTTAGAAGTAGTAATTGAAGCAGTTCCCAAAACAGAGATAAACGAAGGTATAATTTGACATGAGAGTCAGGGAATTTGAATACTCGAGAATGATATTTCTTGAGTTATCCCGACAAATCACATACTTTATGATTACTGTTCTTGATTTAGAACTTGAAGTTATGTGTGTCGATCCATCACAGGTAGTGGATCTTTTATTTTGATATGAATATGATGATACGAAGAGAAAATGAATTGATTCTAATGCCAAGGTCTGAGGTGACCTTATTTTCGAAGTCAGAGTGATTTCGTTAGATGGATATCAATGTCAAGATCGTATACGAATCTTGATGGCGTTGATGTGAAATGGGATCAATTCTTAGTTGAAGCGAGGAGATATGTTCAGTTTATTTTGAGTTAATATTTTTTTATGAACTTCTTTATGTTATTGCATGAACCTGTCTCTTATACTGAGATTGTTTCTCACCGGAGTTTATCCGGCTGTTGTTTTGTTTTGTATGTGTGCATAACAACAGGAGGAAAGAATTGAGTTGCTGGGACAGGGGTAGCAAGAACCTAGAAGAAGGGCGACAAACGAAAATACTAGGAACCTGCTGTTAGTTTAGTTTCTGGACAAATAATAGATAATATTGATGTATCTGGTTTTGTATTTAAGGAACATATTTTGTACCAGTAAATACAAGGTGTATTAACCTTCGTACCGTTTTGATTTCTTTATGAATGAACAGCTTTCGGTGACTCACTAGCTATTGTCAGCTTTCGTGGATAGCTGCTGACAGCAACCTTCGGTTCCCATAGCGTAATATCTGTTGACAGATACCTACTGTTCACCCCATACCGTAATATCTGTTGACAGTTACCTACTGTTAAAAAAAAATGTGTACGCATAAAACCAAAATCGACTTAGTACACTTGTTGATTTAATTAATCGTCCGTAAGATGATATTACAGTAATTGTGGGAAGAGAGTCTCACAGTTTCTGGGTCATGTCATTTCGGTTGAAGGTTTATCTGTTGATCCCAGTAAGGTAGAGGCCGTAGTAAACTGGGAGCGTCCCAAGAATGTCTCAGAGATTCGTAGCTTTTTGTGATTGGCTAGCTATTATCGACGCTTTATCGAGGGATTTTATAGTATAGCTAAGCCTATGACTCAGTTGACCCAGAAGGACAAGAGATTTGTTTGGACGGAGGAATGCGAGAACATCTTTCGATTGCTCAAGGAGAAGCTAACTACAGCGCCAGTGGCTTTACCTACGGGTTCGGGAGGTTTTGTGGTATGTTCCGATGCTTCGCTTAGTAGATTGGGTTGTGTTTTGATGCAGCATGGTCGAGTCATTGTGTATGCTTCCCGTCAGTTGAAACCCCATGAGACTCGATACCCAGTTCATGATTTGGAGTTAGCAGCCATCGTATTTGCTTTGAATATTTGGCTCCAGTATCTCTATGGCGAGCAGTTTGTGGTATATACCGATCACAAGAGTCTTCAGTATCGCAATCCGATTTGAATATGAGACAGCGTAGATGGATGGAGCTGCTTAAGGATTTTGATTGCGAGATTCAGTATCAGCCTAGGAAAGTGAATGTAGTTTCTGATGCGCTTAGTATAAAAGCTCAAGTGGTGATGCTTGCATCGCTCAATATCTCGAAGGTTCACGAGCATCTGAGCACTACTGGTTGGTGTTTTTATCCAGATGATGACTATGTTGTGGTATCATCTTTTCAATTGGAGCCACAGATTGTTTCGGATATTAGGGCAGCTCAGAGAACGGATCCGTATATCCATGAGTTGAAGTTGAAGACTCGAGCTGGACGGTTGGAGGATTATTTTGTTGTGGATCCGGATCCGCCCCCCGGCAAGGCAGCGGAAGAACAGAAAATACATGTCCGGGAGGCGATCAATACGATAAACAAATTCATAATTCGACATTCATAGGGTGTTCAAAACACTACCTTGCTGGCACTTGTGCTTGGCTCCAACCGTAGTTACAATAACGCCGGCTCTTCACGGTAGATTGCGGTAGAAATCGCAAATCCGGTCCACGACCAGAAACGAGACTCCTTCGTCAGCCTCCACTAGAAGGACTGACGAGATCTGCATGAACGGATTCTCCTCGTCGAATTGGCCGGAACGAATTCCGGTGACTCGAGGCGGCGGCGGCGCAAGGCGGCGGCGGCGGCTATTGAAGAGAGGAGGGGCGGCTATTTCAATCTAGGTTTAGGGTTTTGAGTGTCTTGTATGTTGAAGTCTAGGTTTAGGCTTAATTAAATAAGCTTAAGAGTTGGACTTGGACCGGCCCAACGGGCCCGGGTCCAACGATGAACATTCAGTTCATCTCCACCACCGAGACTTCATCGTAACTCCGATCACCGATCAGATCGGACCGATCGATTCAGTTTCCAAAACTGAACGCCATGATCTGAAAAACCGTTTTTCAGAACTCCAATGCAAAATGACCGTTTTGCCCCTCAACAGCGGGAAACCCCGGTTTGACCCCTGTTGACTTTTAGGAAGTCGCACTCCCAAAATCCTCTTCGTATGCTCAACACATTGAGCTGAGTATCTGTGCTGGAATCTCGAATCCAGTACTTGTGTGACCCTCAATGGTTCAGGGATACAGCTAGCCGTGGGCCCACAACCATTGTGGCTCCGGAATCACAATTCCGGACTTGCCCATCGGATCATGGTAAGAGCGTCTAGCAACATCGCCCCATGATCCCCTAGGTATCACTGATAGTGCCTACAAGAATCAGTTGGTCGTGGTTAGCGTACAGTACGGTCCTTTCAATCCAAATATCCCGATCAGATCAACGACCATTGGCAAATCGAGAGTCGCTATAGATCCGATAGCTATGCATACATCTTGGAGATCAAATAGTGACATCGCGAGTGTAACTAGGTAAATACATTTACCTAAAACACTTCTAGTACTCTGGCCAGAGATTTATACACTATTATCCCCTCAGATAGCATCGGATATCCACGCATGTCTGCGAGCGGTGAATCCTTGACAACGATGCATCGACTCCTACATGCATCGGGATCTCACCCAATCCCGATGCCTTATGACCCCAAGTGAGTCGGCAAACGGGTCAAAGTGAGACGCCTATCATGTAGAGTCTCAATGACGTTTCGAGTCGTGAAGACTAATCAGTACAACCAAGACCTCGGATTTATCCACTCGACAAATGGTAACCACTTGGAAAGTCCAAAGGAGGGTAGTTCGATAGATCACCAGGTCACTATCTATCTGCATGCTCAGAACATCACAATGTTCCCTACCAATGAAACATGGTACTTCGCATCGCAGATACTAGTCTCGAACTCGGGCGGCCTTATCCTCATTTTGACGGCCCAATCGACTAGGAACATGTTCAGAATACACAGCGACTATTAGATGTGTTTCATGATAGCCGTCATACCCACTATCACATCTAACATACGCTTTAGTGCATTCTAGGTCTTTACTCAACGCAATTGTAAATCATTACACACATAATGAAAGTAAAGAACGCCATATAAAAGAATGCGAATATCATATATATAAAGATTTACATACAAGAGTCTATAAACCCACACACCACAAGTTGGCTAGTTGGGCATCTACTCTAACAATCTCCCACTTGCCCTAAAGCCAACTACTCATCAGACGCAGTCCCATTGTTTCGCGATGTTTTTCAAACAACGGTCCT
>KV004704.1:75522-103902 GCA_001598015.1 Dorcoceras hygrometricum
ACACATCAGTATGGATCAAATCCAATAGGCCTTGTGCACGTTCACCCTTGCCCTTGAAGGGTTGCTTGGTCATCTTTCCTTTCAGACAGGATTCACAAGTCGGTAGGGAGTTTATGTCTGACAGATCAAACAAGTCACTCCTAACTAACTTGTTCATCCTACTTAGGGAAATGTGACCTAGCCTAGCGTGCCAAAGTTGTGCTGGGTTCAAGTTATCGTGTTTCCGTTTAATCGTTGTTGTGTGTGTTTCGACATCGCGAGTTGGAACGTCCTTTAATTTTAAGGTGTATATATCGTTTTCGCGTTCCCCAATTCCAATTAAACATTCATTATTGTAAATATTGCAAATCGAATTAGCAAACATACAAGAATATCCATCACTATCAAGCATAGAAACAGAAATAATGTTCTTTATTAATTCGGGAACAAATAAAATGTTTCTCAATAACAACTTAAAATCACAAGACAGAAATAAATAAACATCTCCTATAGCTATAGCAGCAACCCTTGCTCCATTGCCAAGCCTCAAGTGGGTCTCACCCTCTCTAAGACGTCGGCTTCTTGTCATCACCTGCAAATCATTTCAGATATGAGATACACATCCGGTATCAAGTACCCAAGAAGTCGAATTAAGAGACATATTTATTTCAATATAGAACATACCTTTCACAGTTCGTAACTGCTCGAGGTACTCCTTGCAGTTCCTCCTCCAATGCCCAGCCTTGTGGCAGTGGTGGCAAACATCCTCGCTCTTGTTTGGTTTTGAAGCCTTTGCCTTTGGCTTCTTGGCGGACTTTTCCTCCTTCGCAGGAGCAGAACGCTTCTTGCTCTTGCGTCTGGGCCCCTTCTTCGCAGAGGAAGAAGAGCCCAGAAGGTGGACGGATTTGTCCTTCTTTATGGTCCCTTCAAACACTACAAGCATGTTAACCACCTCTTCGAGGGTGGCTTCCAGCTTGTTCATGTTGAAGTTGACCACAAAGGGGTCAAATGCAGCGGGTAGCGAGAGGATAAGTACATCCACCGACAGCTCGTTTGGAAGTGTGATATCAAGGCCCGACAGCTTTTCAACGAGCCCAATCATATGAACCCCATGCTCGCAGACCGAAGTCCCATCGCACATGCGGCTTGTCATAAGCTCCTTGACAGCCGTGAACCTCTCATGTCGAGAGTTCTCCCCGTACAGTTCCTTGAGATGAAAGAGTATGGCAGAAGCATACTTTGTCTTCTCAAAGCGCCGTTGCATTTCGTTGGACATCGATGCCATCACATAGCATCGAGCTTTAACCTCATCGTCCTGCCATTGGTTAAGCGTAATCAGCTCCTCAGGGCTGATATCGGCAGGGGTTTCCTCCGGAGGGCACTTCTCTATCGTATAGAGGAGCTTCTCCGAAGCCAATACAAGATTGAGGTTGCGGAGCCAGTCTTGGTAGTTCAGACCGGTGAACCTGTTGCTATCCAGTATAGCAGCGAACGGGTTTTTCATCGAAACCATTTTATAAGCAGTAATACTGAAAAGGAAAACAGACATGCATCACTAACTATATATAAAATAAACTCTAAGACATAAAACATGGTCGTTAAGTTTTATGAATTACCCTCCCACTATTTTAACGATTTCACCACCCTCTAATGAAATCGAGAAAACAGGATTCTTTAGTGGGTACACGGAGCCCAATTAAGCGATCATGGACCCGAATAATATCAGCCATCCATGACCTCAAAAAGGTAGTTTCCGATTGCAACCGGTGCAACCTCCATGTATTAACCTCACGTCCAGTAAGGGCCCAATAATATGACGCTGTTTACTATCACGTGTCAAGATGACCCATCAATGTTGAGTCGTGAAGGACGGTCCCCTTAACGTCCCCAATAATATGAGCCAACGTTAAAGGAAGTTCCATCCGACTCACAACAGTTGTCAATGGCGTGGACAGCTTTCCGGCATACATGACCCCCTCAATAATATGAGCCGGGCCATGTATACGTGTAGCATCGACGTACACCCATTGTTGATGGAAGGTAGGGAAATTTAAATAATTTTAAATACCCTTTAGTTTATCGAATAAACATTTTATCTTGATATAAGTTTTAAATCATATTTAAAACGAGGTATTTTATTTTTGAAAAACTTTGGTCTCATGCATATATTTTAAATCTAATTTAAAACATGCAACATGTGGATTCAATTAACTATATATCAATATATATAAAGAAACATTGGGATGATCGATCGCGAGAGCTATGCGGTCCGTGGTTGCCAGCCATGGACCTGGGTCCAATCCTAGGGGTAATGCAATATGCAATGCAATCCTATTACAAAGCTTCCGGTTTTACAGATCTTCGGTCTTCAATATCTTGATCGTCATTATCCACCGTCTTCGGATGTCCTCCCAATAAATCTAGTAATTTATATTTAAATATACCATGACATACAAGGGATACCTTTATCAAGGGGTGGGAACGGGCCACAAACAGGCCCACTTTAAATGATAATCAAAATATTAATACAACCGAATCACAAAAATCTATTGCATACACCTAACACATTGGGCACGACTCTCGATCATCCCAATCATGCAGATAATCTAATTAACATGCATAAATTAAATAATCCTATAATTTATCGCAAAATCATATTTTAATCGTAAAATCGCATTTTATAATAAAATCGCATTTTGTCGATAAAATCAAATTTTAATCAACAAAATCATATTTCATTATAAAAATCATATTTTATAATTAAAATCACATTTTACTAATTTTAATTGTATCATATTGGGCTTAAAACATTTTAGGCCCAAAATTTCAAAATTTCAAAATCGACCAAAACGGGTCCCGATACGAATACCGGCCCGATAACTTCATGGGATGCCCGGGACAGGCCCGAACCAAACCCTAGAAGAAAAAACAGCCATCGCAGTGCTGCCGGAGAATCGCTGTAAGACGGCCGCACGGCGGCGGCCGTTCGATCGGCGACCATGTGCGGAAGTGCGCGCCTGCGCGCGCCATCGCGCGCTCATGTTGCGCCGCCGCATGCGGCGGTGGCGTGGCCCGGTTCAAAGAATTTTGATGATTTCAATCTGAAAATTGAGACGTTAGATACAATATGGAAATATGTATTGATCAGATCCGAAAACCTTGGCTCTGATACCACTGTTGGGTAGGCCACGGCGGATCCGGATCACGCCTCCCGGCGAGGCAGCGGAAGAACAAAAACAATGGTCGGGAGACGATCAATACAATATAACAAACACAAATCTATGACATTCATAGGGCGTTTAAGATTGCTACCTTGCTGGCAACTCGTGCTTGGCTCCGACCAGTTTCTCGAGGAAACCCGCACTTCACGGTAGGCGGAGATAGATAACTTCAATCAGGTCCACGACCAGAGACGGGATTCCTTCGTCAGCCTGCACTAGAAGGCCTGACGAGATCGGCACGGACGGATTCTCCTCGTCAAGATTGGCCGGAAACAATTTTCCGGCGAAGAGAGGCGGCGGCGGCGGCGCACGGCGGCGGCTTTTGAGGAGAGGAAGGGGGCGGCGCTTGATGCTTAGGGTTAGGGTTAATGTTGTGTATCAAGTGTATGATTAAGTCTAACCAAGTCTATATTAAATAGACAAGTAATAGGATTGGATCGGCCCAACGGGCCCGGGTCCAACGGAGGAACATTCGGTTCATCCCTATCACCGTGACTTCATCGTAACTCCGATCGCCGATCAGATCGGACCGATCGACTCAGTTTCCAAAAATGAACACTATGATCTGAAAAACCATTTTTCAGAACCCCAGTGCAAAATGACCGTTTTGCCCCTCAACATCGGGAAATCACGATTTGACCACTGTTGACTTTTAGGAAGTCGCACTCCCAAAATCCTCTTCTCATGCTCAACACATTGAGCTGAGTATCCATGCGGGAATCTCGAATCCAGTGCTTGTGTGACCCTCAATGGTTCAGGGATACAGCTAGCCGTGGGCCCACAACCATTGTGGCTCCGGAATCACAATTCCGGACTTGCCCATCGGATAATGGTAAGAGCGTCTAGCAACATCACCCCATGATCCCCCAGGTATCACTGATAGTGCCTGCAAGAACCAGTTGGTCGTGGTTAGCGTACAGTACGGTCCTTTCAATCCATATATCCCGATCAGATCAACGACCATTGGTAAATCGAGAGTCGCTATAGATCCGATAGCTATGCATCGACTCCTACATGCATGTATGCGAGCGTTGAATCCTCGACAACGATGCATCGACTCCTACATGCATCGGGGTCTCACCCAATCCCGTCGCCTAATGACCCCAAGTGAGTCGGCAAACGGGTCAAAGTGAGACGCCTATCATGTAGAGTCTCAATGACGTTTCGAGTCGTGAGGACTAATCAGTACAACCAAGACCTCGGACTTATCCACTCGACAAATGGTAACCACTTGGAAAGTCCGAACGAGGGTTGTTCGATAGATCACTAGGTCACTATCTATCTGCATGCTCAGAACATCACAATGTTCCCTACCAATGAAACATGGTACTTCGCATCGCAGATACTAGTCTCTAGCTCGGGCGGCCTTATCCTCATTTTGACGGCCCAATCGACTAGGAACATGTTCAGAATACACAGTGACTATTAGATGCGTTTCATGATAGCCGTCATACCCACTATCACATCTAACATACACTTTAGTGTATTCTAGGTCTTTACTCAACACAATTGTTAATCATCATACAACACAATGAAAGTAAAGAATGCCATATAAATAAATGCGAATATCATATATAAAGATTGTTCCATACAAGAGTCTATAAACCCACACGCCACAAGTTGGCTAGTTGGGCATCTACTCTAACACTAGCCAATAAAAAAGGAAAAAGATCTGGACTCACACCTTGCCTAGCACCAAGTGGTTAAACACATACTAGTTAAGTATTATAATAGGATCATGGCTATACTCCTGTGGAAATATTGAACATAAGTCCTCCCAAGAAATCACTTCCCCCATTTCTCTCATAGCTTTAGAAGTAACTTTCCACTATCTCTACGCATGATCTCTTAAATGAAATGTCTCCAAACTCAATCTCCGGTCCTCATCATACTTAACCCTGTCACACAGACCTTACATATGCTCCAACCCTCCCTTGGATAACATACCACCCTCAGCAACTGTGAAATTCGAGGGGTTCATCCACTGAAATCCAGCCAAGACTAATTCCATCTCATTAACATGTTGAGCCATCTGCTCAACCTCGGCCTCAACCTATGTAACACATCAATGCTCAGGAATACCAGGATATATAACAACATCCTCATGCTTTCTGAGAACCACATTCCTCTACAAACTGCTTCCACGTTCTACCTCTCATCTTAGGTGCCATTTAAAAATATAAATAGGTAGAGGATGAAGCCAAACACATGCAATAAAAAAATTCATGTGTCTAGACTCGCCGTTGTGCTGTCGTTATTCTATTACAGGAAGATCTCGGTTGGAATTTCTTGAGGACTATCAGCTAGCTACTGTGCTCCTCTCCTCCCTGATGTTCTGGTTGTTGCCCCTATGAGGTGAGTGGATAGCTGCCACATCCTCATAAGACTGTGGGCACCAGTGGGTTGAGATATCATTTCCTTGTTTCTGGTACTGCGTGTTCAGATGAGTGGATAGCTACCACGCTCTCACATGATCTGTGGCCACTGCTTTGCTGATTCCAGCTGGTTACTCTTTTCATTGAAGCTCCGTGGATCATGTCTGTTCGATCACCAGTTGTTGAGTTATCCTTCAAACCCTTTGGTTCCTCCTGTCATTACGCATTGCATATTATCATGTCTCGCTGTTTATGTTGCACTCCGTACTGGGATTTGACCCCTGTCCCTCCAGGGCTGTTTGGTTGTTTGTATGCCATTCAGGTTTCCCAGGTTCTTCAGCTGGCCAAGGAGGTGCGTCAGCTGGCGGTGCCTCGCAAGACTTATAGAGTGTCCCAGCTATATATTTATATATATAGTGTCATTGAGTCTGTGCCAAGGAATGCCCCGAGCTGCTGTTGTAATTCAGATTCGAGATTCTGATTATTTGGGATACTTGTTATTGCTGAATACTGTATGAACTTGTATTTGGTATTTTTGTTGTAGTAAAACCTGTATTTTGAGTATACAAGTATTTTTAGTTATCAATTTCAGTCAGGCCGAAAAAGAAAAATTTTGTTCATCTTTATAAGCTTCCGCTATTTGAGGTTAATTTTGTGTTTAATCTCTGTTTTGTTTCACCAGGCCTGACATTTTGGTATCAGGGCTTAAACTGGGATAAGCTCGATTTCTTTACAAGTTCATTTGAGTCTAGGCATTGTATTTGCTTTGTTGCATGTGCTTGACTACGTGTCTTATCTGCTGTTTGACCTTACCGCCCTTGTTTTTCTGTAGATGCCGCTTAGAGGTAAAAATAGGGCGAGCAGGCAGATTCTGGTTGAATCCGGGGCTCATAACGTAGGAGAGGATGTAGAACAGCATAGTATACCCGTTCGCGGGCGTGCTAGGCAGGTGGATGAAGAAGTTGATTTGTTGGCGTCTCGTGTTGACGAGATGGAACTGGTTATGGCAAGATTTCAGAGGATGAGTCCTCAGATGTTCACTGGAGTGGAGTATAGTGACGATTCAGAGTCTTGGTTGATCCACATTGAAGTTCTATTTGAGAGGGTTCACTATGACGATGCCCATAAATTGAGTTTAACTATTTTCCAACTGAGGAGCAATGCACAGCGTTGGTGATGAGGTACCTCCCGAGCTATGGCAGATATTGGAGCTGAGGTATCTTGGAACAGTTTCTGAGTTGCGTTCTGACAGGAATATGATCCGGAGTTGTATGTGAACAACAATGAGTGTGATTTTGACAACCTAGTCCAGGGGGACATGCGTGTGGTAGAGTATGCAGGCATTTTTCTTCTCTTTTGGCCTACGTTCCTCACGTTGCCGGTCATGAGAGGGCTAATAGGAATCGGTTTTTGGAAGGGCTGAATAAAGAACTTTATTCCTTGGTGCTGGCACGTTCACCTAATACTTATGCAGACGTGGTGGACAAGGCGATTGATATCGAGCAGGGTTTGTTGAATCGGCGGTCTCGGGTTCGGCCACATGTTGTGCAAGGTTTTCATCCCGGTTCTCAAGGGAACAGTCTTCTCAACCTGCTCAAGCATCCCAGCAGTCTTCCCAGCCATCCCAACAATCTGGTAGTCGTAGGTTTGGGCCTCGTGGCAAGCAGTTCAAGATGAGGTCAGGTTCTAGCTTGTAGGGCACTGGTAGTTCTAGCAGTGGTAGCCCCAGAGTTGCTTTCTGTAGCTAGTGTGGAGTAAAAAATTCATCGGTGCAATGCATCGGGGTTCAAGGTGCTTGAAATAAGTGTGGAAATTTTGGAAACTTTGCTAGAGTGTGTCCGTTGGCCGGTACTCAACGTACTACTTCTCCACCACAGGGACGTTCAGGTGGATAGTCCAGAGGCAGGTCTTTTCATGCGTAGCAGCAGCCACAACAGCAGTAGAGGTTTGGTGTATTCTAGCCTAGGGGATCGTTTCAGCAGCTCGGTCCGTCTTGCTTTGGAGGGCCTTACCAACCTCATTTCTCCGGACCCCAACAGGCACAGCTTAATGCCATGTCAATGGAACAAGCAGAAGATGCGCACAGAGGAGTGGTTGCAGGTAATTGTACTATTTTGATTTTTCTGCCCAATTATTATTTGAAACTAGAGCATCGCATTCATTATTATCTGATGCATTCATTCACGAGCATGGGTTGTGTACGACATCATTGCGTGATGTTGTGTCTATTGCAACTCCTGCCGGTGCGGGCTTGTTTTCCCAGTGATTGTTTTGGACTGTGCGCTTAGGTTTGGCGAGAATGTGATGCGGGCCAATTTGATCAGATTAGTCATGTGGGACTTTGATTTCAGTTTGGGAATGGACTTATTATCTAGCTTTAGAGCTTCAGTAGATTGCTTCCATGGTGTGGTGCGCTTTCGGCCCCAATTTGGAGAGAAGTGGGACATTTATGGTCTTGATTCTCGATCGAAGATCACTTTGATATCGGCCATGGAGATGTTCGAACTGTTATCTCTGGACAATTCGAGGTTCATGATCTATGCCTTAGACGTATCCTCAGAGTCTCGCGTGGAGGTTAGTGACATCCCTGTCGCTCGAGATTTCCCTGATGTGTTTTCCGAGGAGATTCTTGGATGTCCCCCAAGTAGGGAGATCGACTTCAACATTGAGTTGGTGCCTGGGACAGCCCCTATTTCGAGAGCCCCGTATCATTTGGCGCCAGCCGAGGTATCCTCAGAGTCTCGCGTGGAGGTTAGTGACATCCCTGTCGCTCGAGATTTCCCTGATGTGTTTTCCGAGGAGATTCTTGGATGTCCCCCAAGTAGGGAGATCGACTTCAACATTGAGTTGGTGCCTGGGACAGCCCCTATTTCGAGAGCCCCGTATCATTTGGCGCCAGCCGAGTTGAAAGAGCTGAAGGTCCAATTAAGCGACTTGTGGGAGAAGGAATTTATTAGGACGAGTATGTCACCGTAGGGAGCTCTGATACTCTTTGTGAAGAAGAATGATAGGTCTATGAGAATGTGTGTTGATTTTCGGCAGCTGAACAAAGCGACAGTGAAGAATAAGTATCCGTTGCCGAGAATTGACAATCTGTTTGATCAGCTGCAGGGTTCAGCAGTATACTCCAAGATTGATCTGCGTTCTGGGTATCACCAGTTGCGAATTAGAGATGATGATGTAGCGAAAACGGCGTTCCCGACTAGATACGGTCATTATGAATTCCTTGTAATGCCGTTTGGATTGACGAATGCCCCTGTTGTCTTCATGGATTTGATGAATCGCGTTTTTAGTGAATATATTGATGGCTTCGTGATTGTCTTTATCGATGAAATTCTTGTGTACTCGAGGAGCTATAGAGAGCATAAGGAGCATCTGATACTAGTGTTGCAGACACTGAGAGACTCGCAGTTGTATGCAAAGTTCACAAAGTGTGAATTTTGGTTGGATAAAGTGATCTTTTTGGGTCATATCATTTCTGCATAGGGTATTTCGATGGATCCTAGTAAGGTTGAAGAAGTTCCAAACTGGGAGCGACCTAGGAATTTTTCATAGACCCGTAGTTTCTTGGGTTTGCTGGTTATTGTAGCCGTTTTATCGAAGTATTTTCCTCCATAGCCAAGCCGATGATGCAGTTGACCCAAAAGTATAGGAGGTTTGTCTGGACAAACAAGTGCGAGACTAGTTTTGTAGTGTGTTCCGATGCTTCTCTGAGTGGTTTTGGATTGTGTGCTGATGCAGAACGGGCGAGTGATAGCTTATTTGTCTCCACATTTGAAACCCCACGAGACCAGATACCTCGTTCACGATTTGGATTGGCAGCCATCGTTTTTTGCCTTGAAGATTTGGCGTCATTACCTGTATAGTGAGCAATTTGTAGTATACACCGACCACGAGAGTTTGAAGTACATCTTCACTCAATCAGATTTGAACATGAGGGCAGCGTCGTTGGATGGAGTTGCTCAAGGATTTTGACTGCGAGATCCAGTACCAATCAGGGCGCATGAACCTAGTGGCCGATGCTTTGAGTAGAAAGGCTCAACCAGCAATGCTAACATATTTGAGAATATCGAAAGTCCATGAGCATTTGGGGACTTCTGGATGGCGTTTTCAGCCGGGTGATGAGTACTTTAGGTCGAACCACTGATCGTAGCAGACATTATGATAGCACAAAGGACTGACCCGTACATCCATGAGCTAAGAATTAAAGCCTATAATGGTCAGTCAGATGATTTTATTGTTGCCTCTGATGGATGTCTGAGATTTCGTGGTAGTTTAGTGGTTCCGAATCTGATAGACCCGAAGGAGCCTATGTTGAGCGAATCCCATTGTAGCCATTACAGTGTTCATCCGAGTGAGAAGAAGATATACCATGCCTTGAAGTCTCACTATTAGTGGGAAGACACGAGGAATGATGCTCCTGAATTTGTGGCAGGATGTTTGAATTGTCAACAGGTCAAGGTCGAGAGGATGAGACGTGGAGGATTGCTGCAGAGTTTAGAAGTGCCTCAATGGAATTGGGAGCACATTGCAATAGATTTTGTGATCCATTTACCTCGATCTAGCAAGGGTTTTGATGTGATTTGGGTAGTGATTGATAGACTTTCTAATTCAGCCCATTCATTCCTATGATATAAGATGTTCAATGAAGAAGATGGCGAGACTGTACGTTGACTATGTGGTGAGATTGCATGGAGTGCCGGTGTCCATAGTGTCAGATAGAGATCCAAGATTTACTTCCAGGTTTTGGCAGAGTTTGCAAGCAGCTATGGGTTCGAGATTTGCTATGAGTACAGCATATCACCCCCAGATAGATGGCCAATCCGAGAGAGCTATACAGACTTTTGAGGACATGCTGCGAGCTGTTGTTATGGATTTTAGTGGTGGCTGGCAAGATTCCTTATATTTGGTTGGGTTTTCGTATAATAACAGCTACCAAGTAGCTATCGGGATGGCACCATTCGAAGCTTTGTACGGTAGGAAGTGCAGATCGCCGATTTTTTGGGAAGAAGTTGGAGAGAAACAGCTGTCTACTCCTGATTTTTGCAGAATATGAAGGATCAGATTGAGCTGATTTGGAGTAGAATGAAGGCTTCCCAAGATCATCAAGCTAGCTATGCTAACAGGAGGCGCATGTCTTTAGAGTTTCTGGTTGGTGATCAAGTATTTTTGAAAGTTTCTCCTTTCAAGAGCGTGATGAGATTTAAGCTCAAGGGTAAGTTATATCCTAGATTCATTGGACCGTTTCAGATTATCGAAAGTATTGCATCATTGGCGTATCGTTTGCAGCTACCTGCTGAGTTAGTAGCGATGCATGATGTGTTTCATGTGTCCATGTTGAGGAAATATGAGCCGGATCCTTTCCATGTAATTAGAACCGATGAAGTTGAGCTGGATCAAACCTTGAGTTATGTTGAGTATCCAGTGCAGATTCTAGATATGAAGGAGAAGCAATTGAGAAACAAGACCATTCCGTTGGTAATGGTTCAATGGAGCAAGCATGTTAGAGAAGAAGCTACCTGGAAGGTTGAAGATAAGATGAGACAGGAGTGGCCTCATCTGCTTGAGTATGCGTCGTATTTACTCAGGTAATCTTTTGGCTTGCTTGCTGGTGTTTTGAGTGCTTTTATACTCCTGGTTAGTGACCTCTTGAAGAGCATTGAAGAGTGCTAGATGGTTGTATATTTCAGTTTTAGATGGTTTTCTGGTATTTTTCAGTTATGGGTTGTAGTTGTGGTTTGATTTCGAGGATGAAATACTTTCTTAGTTGGGGAGAATGTGAGGACTGGAATTATCATATGGTAATTAACAAGTTAACCAGATCGGGTAATGGTTAACCAATGGAGATATTCAGCTTGGCAAGCTGCTAGTAAGAAGAGACCAGCTTCGCTGCGTGCTGGTCCAAGTTCTCATATCAAACTGATTTTCTAAACTGTTCTAAGTCCAGCATGAGCTGGTTCCAATTTAGAGGTCTGCTGGTGGGTTTCGAGGTTTAACCGAGGACAGTTTTGGTGTGAGCTGGTTGGGCAGATTAGCTCTGAGCTAGGCTACTTCGTTGTGATGGTTTATGGTTTCTCACGAGCTGGTTTTGGGACACCAACTTAGAGGTGAGTAGCTTTGGGTTTCCTGTGGATGTGCGAGTTGGACCGTCCTAGTGATGTGCTGGATGCTCTGAGTTGGTCTGGGTGGAACGTGATCTGGTTTGTGGTGTCTGTGTACCTAAGCTGGAGCAGTGGAGGGGTTTGTGCTGATCGGGGTACTGTAGACCAGATCGGGTCTGTGTGAGTGATCCAAGCTGGTTGTGTGCTACTTTGAGTACACGAGCTGGTCAGCTAAGCATCGTGCTGGATAGAATCAGCGGATCCCCGAGCTGGTACAGTAAAGAGGTCTGAGCTGGTTTGACTTTTACTGTTGCTTTAATTGGAGAGTATATATATCTGTGTTGACCAACACTTAGTCATTTTTAGACACACATATACATACCCTTATCCTCTCCCGATAGCTTCGACACTTAGTATCCAAACCCTTGTGCTACTGTTCACCCGATATCTTCTTCTTACGATTGCCGGAGATTGGCTGGTCAGATTTGAGTGAGGGTACATCGGTTGGAAACATCTCTTCAAGGCCTACGTTCTTGTACCAGTTTAGAGTTGGAAGGAAGCCAGACCGAGATAAACATTGAGGAGCTACGTGAGATGGGTTTCGTGATTTCCAGCTGTGTTGAGCTCTAGTTCAGGTATGTGTTATTCTAGAGTTAGTTTCTACTCCTAACGTTTATATTTGAGCTATTTAGTGCTCTGTTAGTTAGCCGTAGTTGTTCTAAGTTACGTAGTTGTAGGCCGTGAGCCGTGTAAGCTGGGCAGAGCTGATTTTCTTAGATATCTTGGCATATTAGAGCCTTTCTTGTTGTTTTTTCCTTGATTTCTCGGCTAGAGACTTGAGCGGAGCTGGGAAGTGTGTTCTGCTGCTAAGCCGTAAACTGTGCCTAGGTATTGTATCAAGATCTGCGTAAGTTACGGATGTGAGCTTATTTTACAGCTTTGAGATAGGCATGGATGTAATTGTATGTGTGCTGGTATGCTGAGCAGTGATTATATTTATTGTGTCCTACCGTTGCTTGCTTTTGTTCCGTGCTGTTTATTGCAAGCTGTTATCCTTGCATCTGCATTTCATGTTGAGCTCATATCTCTTGTTAGCCGTTGTGTTGTCATTATTCTGTTAGTACCAGGAAGCTCTCGGTTGGATTTTCTTAAGGACGATCATCTAGCTACTGTTCTCCTTTCATCCCTGTTGTTTTGGTTGTTGCCGCTATGAAGTGAGTGGATAGCTACCACATCCTCATGAGCTTGTGGGCACCAGCAGGTTGAGCTATCATGTCCTTGTTTTTTGTACTGCGTGTTGAGATGAGTGGATAGTTACCATGCTCTCACATGCTCTGTGGCCACTGCTTTGTTGATTCCAGCTGGTTAGTATTTTCATTGAAGCTTCGTGGATCATGTCTGTTCGATCGCCAGCTGTTGAGTTATCCTTCGAACCCTTTGGTTCCTCCTGTCATCATGCATTGCATATTGTCATGTTTTGCTGTCTATTTGCTGTTTATGTTGCTCTCCAAACTGGGGTTGTTTGGTTGTTTGTGTGCCATTAATGTTTCCCAGGTTCTTCAGCTGACCAAGGAGGTGCGTCATCTGGCGGTGCCCCGCAAGGCTGATATAGTGTCCCAGCTATGTATTTATATATATAGTGTCATTGAGTCTGTGTCGGGGAATGCCCCGAGCTGCTGTTGTAATTCTGATTCGAGATTCTGTTTATTTGGGATACTTGTTATTGCTGGATATTGTATAAACTTGTATTTGGTATTGTTGTTGTACTAAAACTTGTATTTTGAGTATACAAGTATTTTTAATTATCAATTTCAGTCGGGCCGAAAAAGAAAAATTTTGTCCATATTTATAAGCTTCCGCTATTTGAGGTAAATTGTGTGTTTAATCTCTGTTTTGTTTCACCGGGCCTGACAGCCTCCTTCAAATCAACTAGGTTCGGACCACTAATCTCCCCTAGAACTCAAACATCTATCAGAAGCAACGGTAAAATCCTCTGACTGACCTGCTTGTGACTCCAGTTTCAACACGTGGATATACAGGTTAGTTCTATGCTCTGCTCTAATGTCTGAGACCATCTGTGGCTCAACCTGAATCGAAGAACTATGAATTAGTCATCACCTAATGAAAACGCCAACCAGTAGTCCCTAAGTTCTCATGCGCCTTTGAGATACTCAAAGATGCCATCATCAAAATCTAAGACTTTCTACTAAGGGCATATACGACAAGATTCACCCGTCTTGTGAGGCCTGGAAAATTAGTTCGGATTAATTAAGTAAGATTAATCTCTTTTAATGAGTGTTGGATCGGGCACAAGCTGTTTTGAGTGAAGCAGCTTGGACACGTGTTGATCTGATGGAACAGTGCTGAACTAGATCGGGCGTGCTGACTTGATTGAGCTGTTGTAGGCTGATCGAGTTGTGTGTTGATCGAGTCGTGTTGATCTGGTGTGAGTTGAGATGATCTAGTGCAAGCTGAGCTAGTATGGTAGTACTGTACAGTTGAGTAGCACAACTGGTTCGAATAGTGCGAGTTGATCTGATGCCTCAGCTGGAGAGTGAAGCGTGCTGATATTGCCTGTGTTGTTTGAGAGCTCTAAGCTGGTCTGAGGGATCAGCACTGATGTATTGACACTGTGCTGATTGTACTGTATCGATTTGGTAAGAACTGAATGGAGAGTCAGCTGGGAGTGGTACTGGATGTCGCGAACTAGTGCCAGTTTAGAGGCCCTAGCTGGTCGGTGGGTACTGATCAGATAGCGGGAACTTAAATTGTATATACTTATACTTTGATCAAGTGTTAGTCATTTCCCGAAACTTTGATATTTTGTACCTTCGAGAGCCCGAATTGTCACGATTTCGTGAAACCCTCATTACTGTTCATAGAATCTTATCTTTTCCGATAGCCGGTGGTAGACGTCTCTGCTTGGAGCTAGGTTGGTACCGTTGGAGTTCTCTCCTGTCTTTTCCTACCAATCTTGGAGCCAGTAGCTAGCCGGTGGGAGAGTGAGACCATAGTCGAGACTTACGACTTTTCACGATTTCCGACCGAGTTTTTCTTCGGTACTGGTAAGTGCTTATCTTCGTATTCAGCTTCGTTTAGAACCAAAAATCGTTATTAGGGAGTAGGATTGAGATGGGTCGAGCTGGTAGCTCTCGGCACTGTTTCACTTTCCCAAATGATTTTGTTTTGATTAAGAAAATTGTAGCTTGAGTGGTTGAAATAGATGTTTCTGCTGAGATTTCTCCAGGAGAGTTGGGAAAATAGAAGGCGGTTGGCCAGAGTTGGTTGCTTCGACTTCCACAATCTGTTTTGTGTTGGTGTTTTGTTCTTCCCGTGAGTTGTAGTAAGTTGTTGTTCGTCAGGAGTTAAGGTACGGATCGAAGCTTGTGATTACAGACTTTGTAGAGTATGAGTATGTGCCCCATGTTGTTTACGTGCTATGTGTTAGGTCTGTGCCATTTATGAGTTGTATTTGTCTTGTGATTTCATATCCATACTGGTCATGACATTGATGCATGCATGATTCATATTGAGCCTTGAGAATCCTTTGCTAGCTGATGAAGTGATGTTGATTGAGTTGCTTCCCCGTGGAGTGGTTGTTGATGTTCATACTCACAAGGGACATCACTAAGGACGCACTGGATAGCTCTCGCCCCCTCAGTTTGTTGTGCCCTAGATAGGTGGTGGCGGATGGTCGTAGTGCACATTTTTTTGTCATCGTGGCCACGCGGGTAGCTCCCATCACCCTCGACGATGAGCCACATCTATTTTCCATTGGGACCACCCGGGTAGATCCCAAACTCCCGATAATGTTGCACATGTTGATGTTGACCGTTTCGCTTGGCCTCCGGTTCGATACGCGATATTTATTGTTATCGGACATGCATTGTATAGCACATTGCATATATCATACATACTTCCTTTGTTGTTTTACTTTGTTCTCCGTACTAGGGTTTGACCCTTTTCCTCTCCGATACTGTTTGCTTGCGTTGCTTGCCATTCGGGTTACCCAGGTACTTTAGTGTCACAGGTGGTGCGTCAGCTAGTGGAGCCTTGAGGGGTTGATCGAGTGACCCAGTTATATGTATATATATTTCATCGAGTCATTTACTAGGGGATGCCCTGTGTAGTTGTTACGCGGTTGATTCGATGTTTGTGCCATGTTGATATGTATATTGTCGGGAGTCTATATGTTGTTTTTGTTTTGGTTTTTGTAGTAAAGCCTTTATTTTGAGTACTCGCATATTTTTTAGTTGTATATTTTTGTTGGCCGAAAGAAAGATTTTAACTTGCTTTCAAGCTTCCGCGTTATTTCTTTATTGTTTACTAAATCTTGGATTATGAGCATCGGGCCTGACATGTCCTGGCTGATATTGTATCTCACAATGAAGTATTTAAGTAACTCCATCCACCGACGATGTCACATATTCAAATCAGACTGAGTGAAAATATATTGAAGGCTTTTATGGTCGGTGTACACCACAAACTGTTCACCATAGAGGTAGTGACGCCAAAATATTCAAGGCAAACATGATGGCTTCCAACTCTAAGTCATGAACGGGATAGCGAGTCTTATGTGGTTTCAACTGTCAAGAGGCATAAGCAATTACTCGCCCGTTCTACATCAAAACACAACCCACTCCACTCAGAGACACACCAAAACATACCAAAAATCCTCCTGAACCAGAAGGCAACGTCAATACTGAAACAATAATCAAGTTCTCTTTCAACAGTAAAAAACAGGATTCACACTCCTCGGTCCATGCAAATCTCCTATCTTTCTGAGTCAACTACGTCATAGGCATGGCCATCCTATAAAATCCATCAATAAAAAGCCTGTAATATCCATCCAACCCCAAGAA
Organism: Dorcoceras hygrometricum; assembly: GCA_001598015.1. Lineage (NCBI taxonomy): Eukaryota > Viridiplantae > Streptophyta > Magnoliopsida > Lamiales > Gesneriaceae > Dorcoceras > Dorcoceras hygrometricum. The sequence goes on from KV004704.1 coordinate 92,061, forward strand.
ATTACGAGTCTCAGAAACGTTTCTAGGCCGTTCCCAGTTCACAACTGCTTCCACTTTATTGGGATCAACTAAGATACCTTGAGATGAAATGATGTGACCCATAAAGACAACTTGGTCCAGCCAAAACTCACACTTGGAGAACTTAGCATACAATTGAGAGTCTCGCGTTTGAAGGAATAATCTCAAATGTTCCTTGTGCTCTCTCTTAGTCTTCGAATAGACTAAGATATCATCAATAAACAAAATCACAAACCAGTCTATGAACTCTCAAAAGACCCTGTTCATCAAGTCCATGAAACAGCAGGAGCATTCGTCAGACCAAAAAGCATGACAAGGAACTCATAATGTCCATACCTTGTCCGAAAAGTCATCTTAGAAATATCCTCCTCTTGAATACTCAACTGATGATAGCCGGAATGCAAATCATCTTAGAATACATCGATGTACCTTGCAATTGGTCAAACAGATCATCGATTATTGGCAGAGGATACTTGTTCTTCAATGTCGCTTTATTCAACAGCCTAAATGGCTACACATCCTCATTCATCCATCCTTATTCTTCATGAAAAGACTGGATCTCCCAGGGTGACATACTCGATCTAACTAAACCTTTCTCCAGAAGAACATGAAACTGATCCTTGAGTTTACAGGGCTCTCAAAATTGGAGTTGTCCCTGGCATCAACTGAATACTGAATTCGATCTCCATTCTCAAAGGGAAACCTGTAATCTAATCCAGAAAAACATCAGGGAACTCTCGGACGATGGGAATATAACCAAGCTCCAAACGAGGTTCAGGTGAAACATCCAAGGAATAGATCATGAAACCAGAGTTCTCTAGTGACAACAACCCAAACATCTCCATGGTCGAGACTAGCAGGATATTTGATCGAGAATCATTACCATAGAAATCCAATTTTCACCAAATGGTGGTCTAAACCAGACAGCGCCATGAAAACAATCGATCGAAGCTCTATAGTTAGACAAACATTCATGCCCAAAATGCAGTCCAATCTTTCATCTACAACTTAATCAAGTTCGCCATCAATAGATTCTCATCGAACTTCATAAAACAATTCAACACTATCTTGAGAAAACAAACTCACACCGATAGGAGAGAAAGACACAACATCACACTTCGGATCCTGCTTGTACGAAACGGAAGATACAAAGTAGTGGTATCAACCCCACTCACAAATAAACACATCAAAAAGAAACGAGTGTGATGCTCATGTGTCAAATAAAACTCGTGTAGGATAATCAAAGATAGAACAAGTACCTGCTATAACTCATCGGGGCACATCATTAGCTTGCTATCGCTTCAACGCTTTTACTTGAGCATGTTGTGGTCCTGAGAACTGAGATTGAGAAGGCCCTCTGAACTGTGAAAATCCAGGCTGCTGAAACAAATCTCGAGACTGCTGAGACTGGGAAGAAGGATGTGGTCTCCTAGACGATCCTCCCAACTGACCCTCCTGTAATGGAATGGGATGCTGACTCCTAGCAAAATGACACACCCTCTCAAAGTGTCCAGCCCTCGAGCTACCACCTCCAGAACTATCAGAACCAGAAGAAATAGAACTTGACTTCTTAAACTGCTTTCCCTTGGGTCTAAATCGCTGACGACTCGACTGCTGTGACACTTGAGGAGGCTGAAAAGAGTACATCCCCTGAGGCACATAATGAAAGCCTTGAGAAACCTATGGCTGAACCTGTGACTGCATGTTAATCAAACCCTCCTCAATTTCAATCACGCGGTTCATTGCATCGGTGTGCAAAGAAGGGGAACTAGCCAACACCAATCGGAAAAGATCCGACCTCAAGACCTCCAAGAACTTATTCCTCTTCACTCTCTCCTGGCTAGTGATATGGGGGACATAGGGAGTAGGAACGAAAACTGTCGAGCATACTCCACCAATTTTAGGTTACCCTGCACCAAGTTGTTAAACTCACGCTCATTCCCATTGTAATAAGACTCCGGAATATACTATTGTCTAAAAGCCGCACAAAATCTTTCCCACGAGATTACTAAACCCATATTTGTCATAGATCTGGAAGCACCCTTCCACCAACGTTGTGCATGCTCCCTCAACTGAAACATAGCCAAACTCAGTATCCGGCCCTCATCGTAATGGACCTTGTCGAAAAAACCCTCCATATGCTCCAACCAGTCTTCGGAAACTACAACACCCTCAGCACTTGAGAATGTCTAGGGGTTCATCCTCTGAAACCTAGCTAGAACCAGTTCCATCTCATCAACCCGACTAGCAATTGCTCTACGTCATTCTCAAACTTTCTAGCACGCCTACGCACAGGAACGCTGGGCTGAACAACATCATACTTGCAATTTTGAGCCCCCGATTCCTCTGCAATCTATTTCCCATCTCTACCTCTCATCTTAGGTGCCATCTAAGAGACACCAATGGAATAAAAACAAAAGCAGGTAAAGCACGTAGTCAAACACATGCAAGGAAACAAATTATGTTCCTAGACTCGAGTGAACTAGAATTAAAATTGATTTTATCCCAGTTTCAGCTCTAATACTAAAATGTCTGGCCCGATGCTCATAATTACAGATTAACCACACAATTGATGATTAATCCGGAAGCTTAAAAGCGTGTTAAATTTTTTCTTTTCTACCTGATACAAATTAACAAGTAGAAATATTCGATTACTCAAATTAAATATACTAGCTCATTTTTAAAAAAAAAGTATTTACAACCACATGCAGAGCTAACATGCTCAACATACATGTAGAATCCAAAGAGTAAACAGCATCCAATCTCACAGTCAACAAAACATGTATATCAAATTTAGCAAACCACAACTCAAGTCAAATACAACAACAACAAAACAGCCCCAAAATGAAAAAAAAGGTCAAGTCCCAGTACGGAGAACAAATAAAATGGCAAGCAAAGTGCGTATGATATATGAAACGTGTTATAAAATACATGTTTTGGTAACAAGAACATCGGGTACCAAACCAGATGTCAAACGAAACAGTCCACAACAACATGTGGCAACGTCATCAGGAATTCGGGAGCTACCCGGACGTTCCCAATAGAAAATAGATTTGGCTCTCATCGAGAGTGACGGAGGTACCCGTCCGACCGTGATGGAAACAAAGGTGCACTACAACCACCCACCACCACCTATCCAGGCCACAATAAGCTGAGGGAGCGGGAGCGACCCAATGCATCCTAAGTGCTTTCCCTCGTGTGAATGAACACAGAACCACTCCACAAGAGTACAAATCAAACCAAGCATCAATGAAAAATCTGAGAATCAAACTCAAGGCCCAATATGAATGCATATGCTTGCTACCATGACATGTATATGTATGAAATAATACGTCAAATACAACACAAGCATCAACATAGATTCAACACATAGCACATAATCATACTCTACGAAAGCTGTAAATACCTTTTCCAATCCGTACCTGATCATAATCTTACCAAATACCTCACACTAGCTCATTGGCCAACAAGATCGAGAAATCTCGATAGAAACCCCACTGCACGAACAACTCGGGAAACTAACAACCGATCATACACGAACCAGCACTCTAGCTAGTAGGGTGTATAAATCACGCTAGAAACTGTAAGAGTCTCCAGCAGCTTGGGAATCTTACACCGTAGTCCCTGAACTGGAACTAACTACCACATCTCAAACATGTTCCCTCTAAACGAAATCATCTCAGGGAAATTAACCAGAATACGACCTAGGGTAAATTTCTCAGACTACCTCGACTAGAACCCAGACTAACTAAAACTAGTCCTGAACGAAACCAAGAAAAAATATTAATACGTACGAGTTAATGTTACATGAAGCAAAGAACAAATCGGTAAGAAAGAGCAAAAACCAGTACGCTTTTACTATCATCGTGCTACCTTCTCCAGCCAGTCACCAGTATCAAAACTATTAGGGAAAAGATGGGTTTGGAGAGAAGAGTACAACGATACCAACTTTGCTCCAAGCTGAGCCGTCTACTGTTGGCTATCGGAGAAAATAATGTTGGCAGGAATAGTGTTGAGGGTTTCGTGAAGGGGTACCAGCTCGGGCTCTCAAGAGTATATGAAATATCTAATTTTTGGGTAAATGGCTAACACATGTTCAAAGTCTAAATATATAAATTACGTTCTCCCGATCTGATCTATAGTGACTTAAGATCAGCACGGGCTCCAAGTTGCTACTCAGCTCAGAACGTCCAGGTCTCCTCTGAGCTGACTCCAGCTCAGGAGATCCAGCACGCACAATGCCACATCAACTCCACATCAAATGATCAACACGAGACCCCTCATATCAGCTTAGCGCTTTTCAAACAGCACGGGCAATATCAGCATGCTTCACTCTCCAGCTGAGGCATCATATCAGCTCGCACTACTCGAACCAATACGCACTACTCAATAATAGAGTACTACCAGACCAGCTCAGCACGCACCAGATCAGCATGGATCGATAAGTACACAACTCGATCAACCTAATGCAGCTCAATCAGTTCAGTACGCTCGGTCCATTTCAGCACTGTTCCATCTGCTCAGCATGCTTCAACATACCAGCTCAGTGCTCAAGCGAATAGTTCAGCTTGTGCCAAATCTGATCCACTCAAAATTGATTAATCCAAATTAGTTAACCTAAACTAATCTTCCAAGCCTCACAGTCAGCTTAGAGGATCATCATTGAGACCGTACACTACTGCTCAGTCACATCATTGTTGAGCTTTCCCCAGCCTCGAGGATCCTTTCAACAGCCTAGTTATTCACAGTTCAGAGGTTCCTCTTAGTCACTAATCTCAGGAAATCAGCAATCTCGTGTGCATGCTATGACACGAGAGCAGGCTAGATGCAAGAAGAGAAGTTATTGCAGGTACATGCTTTATTTTTTGTTATCCTACACGAGTTTTATTTGACATAGGAGCATAGCATCCTTTTTATCTGATCTTTTTATTTGTGAGTATGAGATTAATACTACTCAGTTGTATGATGTTTTATCTGTGTCTACTCCAGCCGTTGTAAGATTGTTTTCTCGATAAATAGTTTCGAACTATGTGATTAAATTTGATGAGAATATTTTGATGGAAAATATATGAGATTTTGACCGTATCTTGGGAATGTGATAGGATCGACAATCAGGGTACCAGATCGTAAAAGCTCTCTCATACCAAATGTTGGAATCGAAGGCCCTCAAATTACGTGCATTTAAAAAGTATGCGCAAAAACAAGCAACACGTAACGGGAGAATTCGGATCGCGCCAAAGATGGTTCCAGCACAGCACTGAACCAGCAAAGAGGAAAGCAGTGTGATATGGTTACTTAAATCTTGAGCTGCAATAGGTGTTCTTGAAAGGTTAGTGCACCGATAAGTAGATCAAGTAAGATATAAATCTTGTGGAAACAACTTGAACTACTCTCTGAAAATCAAAAGTTTATTAACAGGTTTAAACATAGTTGCAAATTATGCAATGCATGAATGTTAAATGTAGAAAACTGTAAAGAAATACGCTGCAATTTGTTTATGAAAGTTTGGAGCTGAATCTCCTACGTCCTTCTTCCGCACGGGAAGGATCCACTAGAAGATTTGATTACAACAGCTCATGTTGCAACCCAATCTGACAGCTCTCAAGCTGCAAGAACTCCTAGCCACCTATGCACACCAGCCCGCAAGTTGTGTGTCTAACAACAGTTCTTTTACGTCTCAGTGAGAAAGACTACAATGAACTGGATTAACGTCTCTGTTCAAAGACTACAAGGAGATGTTTGATTTGATTCACTATTTTGTGTTTCGCTCAACTCTCATATGTATGAGCGAATCGTGTGTGATATTTACGGTGTATACTCAATTTCTCGAATATAAAATCTCACACACAAGGAAGTGCTTCTTTGGTTGGTCGCTATCTTCCCATGGCTTGTGCTGTCAGCTTGATTATTCTTTGAAGTTTTCGATCAGTGCACCAGCTCACACCTGAGCACTGAACCAGTTTGCACACCAGCTGCCACCAAGTGTTCAAACTTGCGACTAGCACTGCTCTTGAATTCTGATTTGTTCTGTTCTTCTCATCAAGAGCACCTCTCCTCTCACATGTTTTCTGTTCGCTCCTTTCTCATACCTTCAGCTTGTGCTGCTGCTCTTGATATAAAGCCTCTCATCTGTTATATCCATTGGACACAAATATTTAGCCGTTGTAAAGGCTTCTGAAAAAGTTATACTTTGTGTCCTTTGGCATTTAATGCATATCAGGCTTTATTTGACTTGAGCTCTTTTCGTTTTTCTTTTGCTGCCTTTGCACAATTTTATATTTTCTCTCGATCAGACAAATTAGTTTGTCTTCTAGTATTCTGAGATTGCACAAACCAATTTATATAATTTAAGCCGAGCTCCTGATCTGGTCTTCCAGCTGGTTTCCTCCCAGCTAGTTGCTTCTCATCTGCTCTTGAGCTGATCTGCGCTCCTTCTCTAATCTACACTTCTCATCTGCACTTGTACTGCTCTTGTACACAGCTTCTCTTTTCCTGTTCTTTCCTGCTCTAGAACATTGCTGGGCTCTGAGCTTGTTTCCCAGCTAATTTCCTTCCCAACTGGCTTCTTCTTTCAATACAGCAATATTCCTCCATGATTCCTTTGGTATCGAACAGCATGTGGTCCTTTGCACTGGACAAATCTTGCACCAGTGATTATATCCCTTCTTCTTTGGATCACATATGTTCTGATTCCTCTTTCACTGGATCTTTAATCTTTGCTTGATCATCGATCCGAGCTGTTAATCTCTTGAGCTGCTTTCCCTTTGTTGTACTAGCTTGGGCGTCCCCTCACTGTTCCAGCTTAGATGTCTTCTGTCGCACCAGCTTGGGCATCCCCTCACTGTTCCATCTTGGACATCTTCTTATTAGCTTGCAGCTCTGGTCCAATCTGATCTACTCTTGTTTATCCAGCTTGGACCTATGGAGACTGATCTAGGACACCCTGCTCTTGTATTTTGTTCTTCTTATACAGGGTTCACGATCACAGACTCTTGCCTTCTGATTCTTCCTCATCTCCATCTTCATCTTCCAAAATAAACACATCTCTCGTAATCATCCAGCTTGACTTACGTCCCTGATCTAGTCTTCTTCTATCCGAGCTGGTTTGTCCTTAACCAGCTTGGATATCTTCTACGCTGCTTTGGACTGCACATCAATCTTAAATCTTTAGTGAAATAATAGCAGGTTTTGTGTTAATCAAAATTAAGATTCCTATCTGTAGATACAAACCCCCATCAACAGAGTATGGGGTAATGTTATTTTCCAAAAGAAAACATTTTTGCAAGGGACGACAATTTGAGAAAACAAATGCATGAGATGAGATTTTGAAATCGGATTTCATGCTACTGGAAAATGCTCATCTATACGGACTGGAAGATAAATGATAATTGAATTCATATAATCTATTCCGCTTTTATCGAACTCTATCATATGCGCTATTATTTCAGCACATCCAAAGTAAGAGGTCTTGGTGTCCACAGATCTCGCGCAATTTGTCATCTCGACAGAAGAGATGTTGCCGCACCTTCACTCTTGGTCCAGTGCTCTGTTATTCAAAAATCATTACTCCCTCTATCTTCGTAGAGTGAGTTTTAAAATACTTAAAATAATTTTGTAGCATGAACAAGCTTTCAAAGAAAATACTATTGGAGCATAGAGTATTTTAAAACCGTTAAAAAAAATTTAATTTAAAATGCACTTTCAAGAACAACCTGCTCTGATACCAATTGATAGGATCGACAACCGGGGTACCAGATCATAAAAGCTCTCTCATACCAAATGTTGGGATCAAAGGCCCTCAAATATGTGCATTTAAAAAGTATGCGCAAAACAAGCAACACATAACGGGAGAAACCGGATCGCGCCAACGCTGGTTCTAGCACAGCGCTGAACCAGCAAGGAGAAAAGCAGTGCGATCTGTTAGTTAAATCTTGAGTTGCAATAGCTTGGTGTTCTTCAAAGGTTACTGCACCAAGAATTAGATCAAGTAAGATGTAAATATTGCGGAATCAACTTGAACTACTCTCGGAAAATTGAAAGCTTATTAACATTTTTAAACAGTTCAAAGTATGCAATGCGTGATTGTTAAATGCAGAAAATTGTAAAGAAATACACTACAATTTGTTATGGAAGTTTGGATCTGAATCTCCTACGTCTCTCCTTCTTCCGCACGGGAAGGATCCACTAGATGATTTGATTACAACAGCTCTTGTTGCAATCAGATCCGATAGCCCTCAAGTTCCAAGAACTCCAGCCACCTATGCACACCATCTCGCAAGTTGTGTGTCTAACAACACTTCTTTTACGTCTCAGTGAGAAAGACTACAATGAACTTGTTTACCGTCTCTGTTCAAAGACTACAAGGAGAGTGTTTTATTTGATTTATTCGTTTTCTGTTTCGCTCAACTCTCATATGTATGAGTGAATCCTGTGTGAGATTTACAATGTACGCTCAGGCTCTCGAATATAAAATCTCACACACAGGGAAGTGTTTTTTTCTAAGCTGGTTGGTCGCTATATTTCCATGGCTTGTGCTGTCGACTTGATTATTCGTTGAAGTTCTTGGTCAGTGCACCAGTTGACACCTGGGCACTGAACCAGCTTGCACACCAGCTACCACCAAGTGTGCAAACTTACGACTAGCACTGCTCTTAAATTCTGATTCGTTCTGTTCTGCTCGTCAAGAGCACCTCTCCTCTCACATGTTTTCTGTGCGCTCCTTTCTCATACCTTCAGCTTGTGCTGCTGCTCTTGATATAAAGCCTCTCATCTGTTGTATACATTGGACACAACGATGTTGCCGTTGTAAAGGCTTCTGACAAAGTTATACTTTGTGTCCTTTGGAGTTTAATGCGTCGCAGGCTTTATTTGACTTGAGATCTTTTTTTCTGCGCTTACAGCCTTTGCACAATTTGAGCTTTTGTCTCGATCAGAAAAATTAGTTTGTCTTCTAGTATTCTGAGATTTAACAAACCATTTATCTGATTTAGCGCCGAGCTCCTGATCTGGTCTTCCAGCTGGTGTTCTTTCAGCTAGTTTCTTCTCATCTGCTCTTGAGCTGATCTGTGATCCTTCTCTAATTTGCACTTCTCATATGCACTTGTATTGCTCTTGTACACAGCTGCTCTTTTCAAGTTCTTTCCTGCTCTTGAACATTTCTGGGCTCTGAGCTTGTTTCCCAGCTGGTTTCCTTCCCAGCTGGCTTCTTCTTTCAATACAACAATCTTCCTCCATGATTCCTTTGGTATCGAACAGCATGTGATCCTTTGCACTGGACAAATCTTGCACCAGTGATTATATCTCTTCTTCTTTGGATCACATCTGTTCTGATTCAGCTTTCACTGGATCTTTAATCTTCGCTTGATCATCGATCCGAGCTATTAATGATGGTCCCCGGAAATAGGATCACTAAGCAAATAGGAGTTCAGAAGGGGGGGGTTGAATGAACTCCTTCGATTTTTCTATTTCAAAGTTCTTTTAAAATGTTTGGATCTCAGTTATAAGCAAACTTCTCAGCCAACTAAAATAAGTGCGGAAATAGGCCGATTGGTTTGTGAACAAAGAACTAAGCGCAACACAAAATAAATGCGTAAATAAGAGATTGAGTCGAGAGTTTGTTTCTGGAAGTTCGGATATAAATATCCTACGTCTCCCCTTCTTCCTCCTCGGAAGGTAGCACTAAAAGACTTTGATGTGTGTAGCCTTTCTACAAACACCCGCTCCTGTAACCCGCAACTACAAGAACTCTTAGCGCTTTACAACACAACTTGAAGCAGACTTCGCTGCTGGTTTACAATGTTTGAACGTTTTACAAACTTCTTAAAAGACAGTTCGTTTACAGACTCTATCAAATATATCAATGAGAACACGAAGCTAGAGACTGTAAATTGACTCAAAAGTTTATCTAATGAAGATCAAAACGAATTGTTCTTCGAGTCTTGAGCTTTTTGAAATATCAACGAAGAGAAAGCTCTGTTTGAATTTTGGCAGCGTTATAGCAATAGATAGAATAGCGATCGATGTGTTCTTCAAAGCCGCTGCTGATATTTATAGGCTTCGACTGCAACGGTAACATTAAATCCTCCAAAGGAAACTAAAATCTCGTTTAGAATTACTGCCAAAATAGTAGTCTTCTTTCCATTTTTGTGCAAGCAAGAGAAACGGCCACTGTACACTGTACTATTCACCCAAAATAGTACCTACCTTGTTTCCTTCATTCCAGGCAACTGTACGATCCAATAAATCTTTTCCTTATAAGAAAATGATCGTATTTCAAATACTTAGAGCTTGCGCCTGAAATTACTTTGGAAATCAGCACTTACATTCACCTTCGTTGTCATGAACTTCGATTGGAAAAACGCTTAGAAGAATTCATCTGCTGATATGCATATGCGTTTTTCCATCTGCTGATTCCTTTAGCAAAAACGATGTCGTGTCAACTTATTCAAGTGACGCCGTTTTGCTATCTTCGAAATACATCTGCTGGTAAACACCAAGTAGAGCATCTGCTGGTTGACAAAGAAACGCTTCTGCTGAATCAATCCAAACGCTGTCGTTCCAACTAAATCAAACGCTGTCGTATAGCTTTCTTCAACAAAGAGAATAAACCAACTGCTGAACTTCTTCAACATAGAGTCTGCTGAAATCTTCTTCTGCTGAAACGAAACAGTGCATCCCACGACGTCGTTCCAACTTATCAAAACGCTGTCGTTTACACTTCTTAGCAAAACACGATAGAACTCAAATCGAATATCATCTGCTGAATCTTCACGAATAACTGCTGTATCTCTTCAAGAAGGTATCTGCTGAACTGTAACTGTGCATACCAACGACGTCGTTCCACCTTATCAAGACGCCGTCGTTTAGCACTCCTCCAACTAATCAACTGCTGATCTCTTCATGAAAACTCCAACTGATAAAATAGCACTTGTTGAATGCGACAACTGATCGATCAATCCATTTTGTCTTTTTGTTATCCCCAAAACTTAATAAATATTGTTCTAACAATTTCCCCCTTTTTGGTGATGACAAAACCTTCAGCAGCCGAGACAAACAAACTATGCAAAAATAAATTGCACACAATCTGCTCGAAAACAATTTTCATTAACCAACAAAAATTGTACATAGGATGTGTACAAAAATTATCAGCAGAAAGAAAATTTAATCTTTTCTCCTTCTCTTCAAAGACTTTGCTTCTTTCCTTCTTCTTTCCCTGTCTCTCTCTGCTGCCTCTTGACTTTCTCTGTTAGCAGCATCAGCATTGAGAACTGTTTGAACAATTCGCCGCTGAGCCATTTTAACTCTTTGCTCAAACGTTGGAGTTACTGCACTGCCTGTAATTTGAGTAGCAGCAGGCTGTTGAGGTCCTCGGCTGCCACTTTCCCCCTTTTTGTCAGCACGGCCCCGATGGATATAATCAACAAGCTCACTAAGATGGGCATGAATCACACTATGATTCTCTTGTGCCTGACTGTGGAATTCAAGTAACTGGTGGGAAAGGGCTTCCTTGTTAGCCTCAGCATCCTTCTGAATATCATTCAAGCGCGAGGCCATGATGTCCACCTTGGCATGAATAGCATCGACTTCCTTACGAACATCCGCTAGTCCTTGGAAGATAGTAGCATTCTGAGTGAGGACAGTTCTGCGAAATTCGTTGAAGCGAATTGTCTGGACATCATCCAAAGTGCGACTCTCTTGACGTGCTTCCTGAGATAGAGATTTGAACACTGCAGCTTGATCACTCAGGGAGTCACGCACACTTTGCTCAATCTTATGCAGCTTAGAAGATATGTTGCTTTGAGACTCAAACAGCTGTTCTGAAAGA
>KV004704.1:124050-141335 GCA_001598015.1 Dorcoceras hygrometricum
TCACACCACCGGGGGTAGAAACAGAAACAGCATCCCACAAAGGGACGGTACACAAATCATGCTCAACAACAAATGAATAAGAAATAAACGAATGCGATGCACCGATGTCAAACAACACCCGAGCAGGAAAGTCAAAAGCAAAACATGTACCTCCAATCACCCGGCTCGGTGTCTCCTCGGCCTGCTCCCTCGTAATGACGTTAACCTGAGCATGCTGGGGTCCTGGGAAGAAAGGCTGAGACGACTGCCCAAAGCGCGAAGGGCCAGGCTGCTGAAACGGCCTAAACTAGGTCTCACCCAAACGGGGCTGCTGAAACTGCTGAGAACGGCCCCTAGACTGACCTCCAAGACCCTGAGGTTGGGCCGCGGTCTGCTGTGATCCAGCTGACGGACACACTCTCGCAAAATGCCCGTACTGACCACAAAGGTTGCAGGAACCCTGCACACCAACACACTGCGTGGAAGGATGCTTTCCACCGCAAAAGCCGCAAAACTCAGCCCGAGAACCAATGCTACTCGAGCTGCCCGAACCAAAAGAGCCAGAACCCGACTTCTTCTTGAACTGCTGACCTCGGGGTCGAAATTTCTGACGACCAGACTGCTGAGCCACCTGTGGCTGCTGCTGCTGCTGGGGCTGATAGGATGACTGGGAGGACTGAGAAGACTGCGCTCCCTGAATAGCAGGACGACCACCCGGCGCTGCCTGCTGCCTACGAGCACGACGACTACGCAAACCTTCCTCAATGTTGATGGCACTGTCCACAGCCTCAGCGTAAGTCTTGGGCTTACTAGTCAAAACCATCTGGTACAACTCTTCATTCAAGCCCTCAAGAAATCGAGTCCGCTTGGCCCTCTCCCGGCCAGAAACATGAGTAACGTATGCCAACAGAGAAGAAAACTTCCTAGCATACTCCCGAACAGTCATGGAACCCTGCTCCCGGGCGTTCACATAAGACTCGTGTACATACTACTGTCGGAAGGTCTCGCAAAAACTGTCCGGAGAGATCCCAACACCGGTATCTAACAAGGTACTCGAAGCGCCTCGCCACCAGCGCTCCGCCGCATTCCTGAGCAAGAGGGTCGCTAAACTCAGCCGAAGATCATCATCATACTGCACCCGATCGAAAAGGTCAATGATATTCCGGAGCCACGAGTCTGCATCCTCACTAGACTCGTCACCATTAAAGACTGGAGGGTTCATCCTCTGAAACCATGCTATCACCACGTCCATCCGCTCCACCGGGGGAGGCAAGTCACCAACTTCCTCCTCCACATCACTAACACGAGTATGACTGCGAGCACTACGGCTATCCTCGTTCTGTCCTGCTGATTCCTCAAACTTCCCCCTACCTCTACCAGGACGTCTAGGAGGCATCTACGAAAACACTCAACAAGATCAAGCAAAACAGAACAGATACGGCATAGATAGCATATAACACAGAAATATGCAGCACGTAGTCACATAACCAAGCACATACAACACACCACATTGTGCCTAGACTCGAGTGTGATCAAAGAAATCGAGCTTATCCCAGCTTAAGCTCTGATACCAAAAATGTCAGGCCTCGTGCTCTAAACAGAGTAAAAACATACAAACACATGCGGAAGCTATCAAAAAGCGGGTAAAATTTTCGCTTTTGGCCTGACGGTTTAAAATGATATAATTTAAAATAATGCCATACTCAAAATATATCGCAGTTTATAAAAAAAACAACCAACAATATAGCATACAACAACCATAACATGTATCAGACTCCAACTACTGGATACAATAACGAAGCGCAGGGCATCCCCCTGGCTAACTGATACATATATTTAAATATGTTATACGCAACTGGGACACGCTAACCAGCTGGGTTAAAACCACGGCCAGATGTAAAACCTGGGTTCCATGAAAACAACACAAACGAGGAAACAAACCAAGCCCCAGAGGGACATGGGGTCAAACCCCAGTACGGAGAGCAACAGATATAGAATACCAGATGCATCAAACAACGTCAACCTGCCGTTGCCTCACCCGAATACCAGATGCATCAAACAACTCAACATGCCGTTGCCTCGCCCATGAACTGTGGTAGTTAACCACTCGGCGCATGGTGGCTAACGATCCCAGCAGGGAGATGAGAGTGCGGTATTGCCGCTCTCCCTCGCATCCTGGTAAGAATCAACAACAGCAATACAAGATACGAAACAATGGCTGCAACATAAATATGAATGCAATATGGGAAATGCGTGTATGCATAACAAAGCAGCTAAAATCAAAAACAATCACATGGTGGCTCACGATCCGAGCAGGAGATGAGAGTGCGGTATTGCCAATCGCCCTCGCATCCTGGTAAGAATTAACAACAGCAATACAAGATACGAAACAATGGCTGCAACCGAAATATGAATGCAATATGGGAAATGCGTGTATGCATAACAAAGCAGCTAAAATCAACAACAATCACATATGCACACAGCAACATCCACGTTAATGCACAAGCAGACATCTAGCATTCAATCTCACGCCAATTCCCAGCTACTTCAAGCTCAGATCCGTACCTTAATTTTGCTCAACAATTACCACAAAGGGATCCCGAGAAATCTGGTTAAAAACCTGCTAAACAACGAAGCATAATTATCAGGGATGCTATCAGAAGCTCACGACTGGGAGGCACGCTCAACCAGCAACAATTCACCCATACAACTAAACAGGAAGCTTAAACAAAGGCTAATACTAAGATCTCCACAATCAATTCGAAGTTCTACCTCAACGACACAACACACGGCCAAGGGCAGCAACTTCGCGTTCTCTCTCTAGCCAACAACGGCCTCCAAGAATAATATAAGATGGAAGAGCTTCTCGAGAGGAGTCCAACGCTACCTCGCACGTACCAAACAACGGCCGAAAACGATGGGAATTTCCGGAGAAAAGCTACGGTGAATAGTAACCTAGGGTTCGAAGCAAAGAACACAATCGGGGAAATATTTCGCTAAGTATGGAATCTGGTGCTCGAAATTGAAGACCAAGTCTTCCTTAAATACATCACGCGAAAGCTGGTTAAATCATCCACCGACATAACCAGCAGGCATCAACAAACCAGCAGATGCAAGAACCAAACGCACCGCACACGTCAACAAATCTTCCACCAGCTGGTCGCTTAAAACCATCGGGTGGTTCTCAAATCCAAAAGCTGGATGATATAACACTCAAAAGCTGAAACCAGACGTTGCATCAAAACGCTGCATTCCAACTTAATAAAACGGCGTCGCACAAACCCAACAGCTGATCGCTAACCCATCGACTGGATTCCTTAGCGCTAACCAAAACGACGACGCACAACCTACGTCATCCAGTCGCTAGCTCTCGCGCAAAACAACCAGACGCAAGATACAGTAGCGTTGACCCGCTTTGACATATGCTCCCACGCGAACAAATCCTCACAGCTGGTACCAGTCGCAACATCCAAACGTCGTCGCGCCAACTTAGCGAAACGCTGTCGTTTTGCCCTCAATACACGAAATAAAGCAGCAGCTGGATACAAACACGCTACCAGCTTTCACTTACACAACGCATCCAGACTTCACTAAAACGACGGCGTTTGATCTCCCGCGTTACAATTACACGCTACGACTGGTTTTCGCCACCGACCAGCTGCTAGCTCACAAAACCAGCTTTTACCCAAAATCTCAAAAATACGAAAACTCCCAGAATTGTTCTAGATGAGGAATTTGACCCGAAAACACAACTTAAACATTCAAACAGAGATCTTAAACCACCAAGATTCTCTAAACACCGATACATTCCAACAAATAATCTCTTATACAAATTCAGGTCTCACACACAATGACTAAGTTGTGCAATAAAAACTCAATAATCAATCAGAATCCAAATCACAGCGACTCAGCTGGCTATCACGACTCAGTGAAGACATTGGATTCTGAGCACGGCGATTCAACCAGCAAATAATGACTTAGAAATTATCAGGTCTCAAAGAATACAGGCTCAATATGCTATGCGTGAATGCCAAGCAGAATCATGATCAATTATATGCATATAAATCACACACATAGGTAGATAAGAACACAGAATCATCATCTTAATATAGAAAGACAAATCAGCCTCGTTTAGCACATAATCACATTAGCTCAAACACACAGGAAATATTTACAAACTGATATTAAACCTGCTAAACCGAGCTAAATTCGTACCTTAACCTCTACACAGCTGATACCTCAACGGATCACTCAGAAGCACACAGCCAGCTGCTCACACATGAGAACATAGTACCAACCGCCTGCACCAGTCTACTGCCCTACCAGCTCACAATGAATCCAACAGAAGCTACCTGAAAGCTCAAATCCAAGCGCCCAAAATAACGGAACTGGACGAAAATCGTGAAAAATTCGAACACTGCAACTACTTCGCACTCCCTCAACACCCCAACCCAAGACTCCAAAAATGGTACCAATCGAAAGATCTTGAAGAGACGAACTCAGCTCCACCAAGCTTCCTCCAAACGGCGGCGCAAATAAACGGAAACCGGAAGACATCGAGTACGATGAACAGTAAGGGTTTGGGGAACAGTATGTATCGAAGGCTCTCTGGAAAGAAGATAGGAAATATCGGACCTAAAATTGGCTAAGTGTTGTTCGACACTTATATTTATTCTCCCAGTAAACGCTACAGTGAAGGTAAACCAAATCAGATATGAGCACTACACTAGATTTGACTCCTCTACGCTATACCAGATCGTTAGCACCAAACGACATCGCACAGGAGTCCCGCTCAGGATGACCAGCTCACTGTCACAACAATTCACGCTACTCAAGCAGATCAAGTTTTGCGTCAGTTCTCGGGCACCTATCCGCTCACATAAAAGCTGATACCAGCTCGAGCACATCCCAGAACACTGTTTCCCAAAGCAGGTATGCACAGATTTCACTCAACCAGCATCAAATCTGGTAACCCAAAACGACGTTGCACTGCCTCCAGATCTGGACAACCCTGAACCGGTCTACACTAAAAAATGAACCGATCCGGTCCATGCAGAGCACTCGCCCGGGGCATTTCTCTCCAGCTCGGGCCTCAACTACTCAAATCTGCCCGCATCCACAGCTGTTTTCAACGAACAGCTTTGACCAGTTCTCCTAGGCTGGATATCCGATAGTTCATAAGGCAAGTTTCTCCAATTTAATCCTCGTACCGATCTAATTAATTCATTAATCACTATATAACATTCCTAGTCCTCACATTCTCCCCAACTAGAAAAGGATTTCGTCCTCGAAATCAACTCACGGCTATAGATCTTAATCAAAGAAATACCAGAATATCACCAAAACCCGATCACATAACTGTCCAGCATGTCTCAATGCTTATCAAAATCACTCACCAAGGTACAAAAACAACCCAACACGCAAATCAGCAAGCTAAAATATTACCTGAATCAGTACTGCGAATGCTCAAATAGATGAGGCCACTCCTGTCTCATCTTTTCTTCAACTTCCCAGGTAGCTTCCTCTCAACCATGCTTGCTCCATTGGACCATCACCAACTGAATAGTCTTATATCTCAATTACTTCTCCTTCCTATCCATAATCTGCACCGGAATTCAACGTAACTCAGGTTTTGATCCAGCTCAACTTCCATCATTCATCGCTGCTAACTTAGCAGGGAATTGCAATCGATACGCCAAGGATCCAATCCTCTCAAGAATCTCAAACGGACCAACAAATCTACGAGCTAACTTACCCTTGGGCCTGAATCTCATCATGCTCTTGAAAGGAGAAACCTTAAAAAACACTCGATCGTCAACCTAAAATTCCAAAGGCATGCGCCTCTTATTAGCATAACTATCTTGACGATCTTGTGCAGCCTTCATTCGGTTTCGAATCAGCTCAACCTGATCCCTCATATGCTGCACAAACTGAGGAGTAGACAGTTGTTTCTCTCCAACTTCTTCCCAGCAAATCGGAGATCTACACTTACGACCGTACAAAGCTTTGAATGGTGCCATCCCGATAGTCACTTGGTAGCTATTGTTATACGAAAATTCTATCAGGGATAAATAATCCTGCCAGCCACCACTTAAATCCATCACAATTGCTCGTAGCATGTCCTCCAAGGTCTGTATAGTTCTCTTAGATTGACCATCTGTTTGAGGGTGATTAGCTGTACTAATAGTCAATCTCAAACCCATCGCTGCTTGCAAGCTCTTTCAAAATTGGGAATTAAACCGTGGTTCTCGATCAGACACTATCGAAACCGGCACTACATGCAATCTAACCACATGGTCAACGTACAGTCTCGCCATCTTCTTCATGGAACACCTCACATCATAGGGAAAGAAATGGGCTGATTTCGAAATCCTATCAATAACAACCCAAATCGCATCACATCCCCTGTTCGAACGAGGTAATTGAGTCACAAAATCCATGGCCACGTGCTCCCAATTCCATTGGGGCACTTCTAAATCCTGTAGCAATCCACCAGGTCTCATCCTCTCGGCCTTGACATGCTGACAGTTCAGACATCGAGCTACAAAACCAGAAATGTCATTCATCATGCCTTCCCACCAGTAGTGCGACTTCAAGGCATGGTACATCTTCTTCTCGCTCGAATGCACACTATAACGACTGCAATGGGCCTGATTCAAGATGGCTTCATTCAGATCGATCAGGTTGGGAACAACCAATCTACCACAAAATCTCAAGCATCCATCAGAAGCAACCGAAAAATATTCCGACTGACCATTCTGGGCCTTCATCTTCAACTCGTGAATGTATGGGTCAATCCTCTGTGCTGCCCTAATGTCTGCCACAATCTGTGGTTCAACCTGAAAAGAAGAAACCACAAAGTACTGATCATCTGGCTGAAAATACCATCCAGAAGTCCCCAAATGATCATGAACTTTCGATATACTCAACGACGTTAACATTGCAGGCTGGGCTTTCCTACTCAAAGCATATGTCACTAAGTTCATTCGCCTAGGCTGATACTGAATCTCTCAAAATCCTTGAGCAACTCCCATCCAACAACGTTGCCTCATGTTCTGTCAGGCCTCGTGCACAACACAGAGTATAACCACGCAATAAACAATAGCGGAAGCATAAAAATAGTGGCTAAAATTTTTCGCTTTGGCCTGACTTAGAAAACATAATTTTAAAATACAATGATATCCAAGATACTGGTTTTACAACAACTGAAAACTCAATCAACACGTACAAAATGAACTAACATACAAGCATAGAGTGACTCCCAATCAACAAATCAAAGGATCCATGATGAGTCTCTCGCTCAACATAGATATAATACACTATAACATAAATATACTATATATGATTGGGACACTCTATCCTCCTCCCGGGGCACTACCAGTTGGATCAACTCCACGTCCAGCGGAGAAACCATGATAACCTGAAACACCACGTCCAGAGGTACATGGGTTCAAACCCCATGTACAGAGAGCAACTGAAAAACATCTAACAGATAGCAACAGATAAAATGCAGATGCTATGCAAGAGAACAAGGCTACAACCGAAGGCAGGGAGCCAAAGGATCTCAAGAAACTGCTCAACAACTGATACATATCAACTGAAAGATAGTGGCCATGATGTGTGTGAGTATATGGGAGCTACCCACTCGTCTCAACACATGGTACCAGATGCAGAACACATCACTCAACCTGCTGTTTCCCAACTCATGAGATGTGGGATCTACCCACTCGGCTCATACGGATAACAGATCCCAGCAGGGAGATGAGGGACACGGGAGTTACCCGCTCGGCCTCCAAAAACAAGCATCCTGGTACGCACAGATCAACACAGCAGGGCACGGATAAACAAGATCTGAGCTCAACATGTAAAATGTGTGTATTCAATACAACAACTTGCAACAATAAACACAGCAGAAGCAAGCAATAACAACACAGAAGCATACATAGCAGCACACATAATTATCCATGCTCAATCCAAAGCTGTAAAAAAGCTCACATCCGCACCTTAACCTTTTGAGATACAATTACTACAACAAGCTAATAAACCAATACAACACAAAGCTCAGGGACAGTAGCACAGAACTTACAAACTGGGAGCTACGAGCTCCACCCATCTCTATGCTACCCTTCTAACACAACATACAGCTCTAAACGAAGCATAAGGGAGGATATATCACGAGCTCAGAGCGTTACCTGAACGGGAAAGCAAATCTGCTCAAATGGTAACAGACTACACAAGGTAGATTCCTTCGCTATCTTCTTCCAGCTAATCGCAAGCCTTTGAAAAAGGTACAGAACGAATCGCCTTAACAAGAGGAGTCCAATGCTACCACTCTTGCTTCAATCGGAGTTTTCTACCACCGGCAATCGGAGAAGATAAGGTTCGGTGAACAGTAACTAGGGTATCGCGACAGAGTAAGCTTACAAGAAATATTTCTAAGTGTCGGAAACAATAGCAAGACTAGGGTCAAAGTCCTCTATAAATAGTACTTAAGTTTCCCAAATCTAATGAACAGTAACCACCGATATTACTGGCTCAAAGCTGATACCCACTCAGTTCTGAGTAACACTCCAGATCTGGAACATACGCTACACCAGCGCGCTATTACCAAATGACGTCGCACCACAATCTAATTAATTAATACATACACGTGTCTCTCTAAACGGCATCACATCGCTCCTAGTCAAAACACCCAGATCTAAAAGACCAGATCTGATACCAACACTGACCAGCATTTACTGAACCCAAAACGACATCGTACTATGTTCCTGTCTATACAACCCAAAACCGGTCTATAGTAAACTCTCGAACCAGGCCGGTTCACGCAGCGCTAACAACTAAATCAACTCAAATCTGATTTCCTCCAAACGACAGAGTTCGCTACCCCCGCAGGATATCCATTAGCGAACTCAAAACACTTCGCGACAACTAGATTTGACCTCTAGCTTTGATTACAATCAACTAACACCGAATCCGAATTCACAAACCAGCGCTTCTCAACTCCCTGGATCTAACTACTACCCGGTTGAACTCTACAAATGTCCAGATCTGTTCTAAACACAAAAAATGAAACCCGATACGCTCACCAAGCATACCAGCTCAAAGCTGATCCATCCTAGATCTGTTAAAGCCAAATCTGGGTATATGCTAAACCTGATTAATTAACTCAATTAATCCAATAATCTTTTGGGTCTCACAAAATCTGACTGGGTGAAGATGTACTTCAAACTCTTGTGGTCTGTGAACACCACAAACTGCTCACCATACAGGTAATGACGCCAAATCTTCAAGGAAAAAACAATAGCAGCCAAATCTAAATCGTGAACGGGGTATCTCGTCTCATAGGGCTTCAAATGTCGAGACGCATAGTCTATCACACGCCCGTTCTGCATCAATGCACAGCCCAAACACTCAGAGAAACATCGGAACAAACCACAAAACCTCTAGAACCCGATGGTAATGCCAACACAGGAGCAGTAGTCAACATCTCCTTGAGCAACTGGAAACTCGACTCACACTCATCTGTCCACAAAAATCTTCTATCCTTCTGGGCCAACTACGTCATCGGCCTAGCTATTGAAGAAAAACCCTCAATAAAACGTCTGTAATAGCCAGCCAAGAAGATTACCTTATCCAACCAAAATTCGCACTTACTGAACTTTGCATAAAGTTGTGAGTCAGATTCTGCAACACCAACCTCAAGTGCTCCTTATGCTCTCTATAACTCCTCGAGTACACTAGAATATAATCTACAAAGACAATCACAAAATGATCATATATTCACTAAAGACGCGATTCATAAAATCCATAAAGACAGCAGGAGCATTCGTCAACCCAAACGACATCACAAGGAACTCATAATGCCCGTATCTAGTCCTGAAAGCCATCTTTGACACATCAGAGTCTCTAATCCGCAACTGATGGTAACCAGATCGCAGATCAATCTCGGAGTATACTGCCGATCCTTGCAACTGATCGAACATATCATCAATTCTCGACAATGGGTACTTGTTCTTGATCATTGCTTTGTTCAACTGCCGAAAGTCAACACACATCCTCATAGATCCATCCTTGTTCTTCACAAAGAGAATCGGGGTTCCCCAAGGCGACATACTCGGCCTAATAAATCCCTTCTCTAGAAGATCACGCAACTGATCCTTAAGTTCCTTCAACTCAGCTGGTGCCAATCGATATGGAGCTCTCGAAATCTTTGTCCCTGGCATCAACTCAATGATGAAATCAATCTCTCGTCTTGGAGGGAATCCAGGAATCTCATCTAAAAAAACATCTGGGAACTCTCGGACAATAGGAAAATCAGTCAATTCCAGTCACGACTCTTGGGAAACATCCAAGGCATAAATCATGAACACTGAATTCTCTAGCGACAACAGACTAAACATCTCCATGGCAAACACTAGTGGAATCTTCGATCACGAATCAGCACCGTAAAAATTCCATTTTCACCAAATTCAGGCCTATATCTCACAACCCCATGGAAACAATCAACAGTCCCTCTATAACTGGACAACACATCCATACCCAAGATACAATCAAAGTCTCTACTCTCCAAAGAAATCAGATTCGTCACCAACACATTCTCATTAAATCTAATAACACAATCCAAAACCACCTCATGGGACATCAACCACACACCAGCAGGAGTAGAAAAAGATACAACATCACACAATTGGGTAGAACTCAACCCACACTCATGCACAAACAATTCAGATATAAAGGAGTGTGATGCTCCAGTATCAAACAAAACTCGTGCAGGAAAGGCAAAGATAGTACAAGTACCTGCAATCACTCCTCCAGGGATATATCATCAGCTTTCTCTCTCGTCAAGGCATTCACTTGAGCTTGCTGCAGTCCCGAAAACTGAGGTATAGAAGATCCTCCGAACCTAGACGATCCTCGTGGTTGAAATCCTGATCGTTGGACTGGGCAAAAGGTTGCGGTCTCTATGAAGAACCACCAGCTGAACCTTGCTGCGACTGATTTGAAGGCTGTCCTCCTATCGAAGGACAAACTCTAGCGAAATTTCCAGGCTGCCCACACTTGTGGCAAAGACCCTGAACTCCTTGACACTGGGAAATCATGTGCCTACCTCCACACTGACCACACAACACTCCTCCAGAGCCATTACCACCCAAGCTAAAGAAACCCAAATAACTCGAATTCATCCGTCTCTTAAAATGCTTCCCTCGAGGCTTGAACCTCTGGTGATTTGAATTCTGCGACATCTGAGGAGAATGAAACAAATGTGTCCCTTCTGGCACGGGTTGGAAACTACGCCCAGCTGTCGGCTGAACCTGATTCTACGCTTCCAAAAGACTCTCCTCAATATCCACCGCCCTATCCACTGCCTCGGCATAAGTCGTAGGAGAACCAGCTAGCACCGTACGGAACAAATCGGCTCTCAGAAACTTGTTCCTCTTAGTCCTCTCCTGGTTAGCAACGTGAGGAACATACGATAGAAGTGAAGAAAACTGTCTAGCGCACTCGGCCACCCTCATGTTCCCTTGTTTTAGGTTATCAAACTCCCTCTCACGGTTATTGTAGTACGACTCAAGGGTATACTTCTGATGAAAGGCTACACAGAAGCTCTTCCAAGAAATCACAACTCCACTCTCTCTCATTACTCGGGAAGTACCCTTCCACCAGCATTGACCATGCTCCCTCAACTGCAAAACAGCCAACTTCATTCTCCTCTCCTGAGAGTACTCCACCGCATCAACACCTCCTCCATATGCTCCAACCAGCCTTCAGCCAACAAACCACCCTCGGAGCCAGTGAAAGTAGGGGGATTCATCCTCTGGAACCTAGCCAAAACTAACTCCATCTCGCCAACCTGTCTATTCAGATTATCCACCTCAACTTCTACCTGTCCAGCTCGATGAAGCAAAAGCACACTCTGCTAAAAATCCACGTCGCTCTCCAAGGCACTAGACTCCTCAACTGTCCGCCTAGTGGTTCTACCCCTACCTCTCCTCGGTGGCATCTTCCAAAACTCAAAGGTAAGAACCAACAGCAGATAATCACATAGGCTGATAACCAAAATCACAGAAATCACAGAGTCAGTCACAAGCAAAAGCTCAAAATCTGTGCCTAGACTCAAGTGTGATGAAAAAGAATCGAGCTTATCTCAGTTTAAACTCTGATACCAAAATGTCGGCCCGATGCTCTAAATCAAAGATTAATTACTCAATTAATCATAATTACACGGAGCCATAAAATATGGGCTAAAAATTTTTTGTTCGGTCCTGAACTGGAAATATCATTTAAAATACAAACACAATCAAAATATGGATTTGAACTCAAAAATCCAAACAACATCATCAACAGCATACAGGTAATACAAAAAATACAGATCCTCGAATACAGTGTACACACAGGGCATCCCCTGGTACAATACATCATATATATAACTGGGACTCAGAACGGGGATCTACCAGCCGACGCTCCACTCGATCCAGCTGGATTACCTGAAGATCCTGCAAAGGCCAACACAGACCAAAGCAACTCAAAGAGGGAAAATAAAACAGAGGTCAAACCTCAGTACGAAGAGCATCAATACAGCATCAACCATATCAGACATGCAATATTACAAACGTGCAATGCATGAGGGCTACCAAGAATCATCGGTAATCAATCAGAATCCAAATCACAGCGACTCAGCTGGCTATCACGACTCAGTTACGACATTGGATTTTGAGCACGGCAACTCAACTGGCAAATCGTGACTCAGCGATTATCTGGTCTCAAAGAATACAGGCTCAATATGCTATGCATGAATGCCAAGCAGAAGCATGCTCAATTATATGCTTATAAATCACACACATAAGCAGATAAGAACACAGAATCATCATCTTAATCTAGCAAGACCAATCAGCCTCGTTCAGCACATAATCACAGTAGCTCAAACACGCAGGAAATATTTACAAACTGATATTAAAGTTGCTAAACCGAGCTAAATTCGTACCTTAACCTCTACACAGCTGCTACCTCAACGGATCACTCAGGAGCACACAGCCAGCTGCTCACACACGAGAACATAATACCAACCACCTGCACCAGTCTACTGTCCTACCAGCTCACAAGGAATCCAACAGAAGCTACAACTACTTCGCACTCCCTCAACACGCTAATCCAAGACTCCAAAAATGGTACCAATTGAAAGATCTTGAAGAGACGAACTCAGCGCCACCAAGCTTGATCCAAACAGCGGCGCAATTCACTGGCAATCGGAAGAAATCGAGTACGATGAACAGTAAGGGTTTGGGGAACAGTATCTATCGAAGACTCTCTGGAAAGAATATAGGAAATATCGGACCTAAAATTGGCTAAGTGTTGTTCGACACTTATATTTATTCTCCCACAACGCTACATTGAAGGTAAACCAACTCAGATCTGAGCACTACAATAGATTTGACTCCTCTACGCTATACCAGATTGTTACCACAAACGACGTCGTACAGGAGTCCCGCTCAGGATGACCAGCTCACTGTCTCAACAATTCATGCTACTCAAGCAGATTATAGTCACTTTATTGAAGGATTTCTAAGATAGCTAGGCCTATGACTCAGTTGACCCAGAAAGATCAGAGATTTGTGTGGACCAAAGAGTGTGAGTCCGATTTCCTATTTCTAAAGGAAAATTTGACCACTGCTCCAGTTTTGGCATTGCCTGCAGGCTCAGGTGGTTTTGTAGTGTGTCCAGATACATCATTGAATGGACTGTGATGTGTTTTGATGTAGAGTGGGTGAGTGATTGCTTATGATGTTTGTCAGTAGAAACCTCATGAGACGTGTTATACAGAACATGATTTAGAGTTGTTTGTCATTGTTTTTGCACTAAATATTTGGCGTAATTATCTTTACGATGAAAAATATTTTGTTTACACACCACAAAATCTTGTAGTATATATTCACACAGTCTAATCTAAACATGAGACAACGTCTGTGAGTGGAGTTGCTCAATGATTTTGATTGTGAGATTCAGTATCAACCAGGTCGAGTGAATCTTGTTGCAAATGCCTCGGTAGAAAAGCACATAATATGGTGCTGACATGTGTGAATATTTCGAATGTTCATGAGAATTGGGAACATCAGGATGATGGTTTCAGTTAGGTGATGACTATTTTATCGTTTCTTCTATTCAAGTTGAACCACACATCATATTTGATAATAGAGCAGCGCAAGAAACTTATCTATATATTCGTGAGTTGAAATTGAAGTCATAAACGAGTCTTCAGATGACTTTACTATTACTTCTAACTGCTGATGGCATAATCTAATAGATCTTAAAGAAGCGATACTGAGAGAACCTCATGTAGTCTCAAAAGTGTTAATCCTAGAAACATGAAGATGTATCATGCTTTGAAATCTATTTTTTGTGGGAAGGTATAAAAAGTGATATTTCTAACTTCGTGACTTGATTTTGAATTGCCAGTAGGTCATGAATGAGAGTATGAGACCTGGTGGTATGCTGCAGAGTTTAGAAATACCTCAATGGAATTGGCAACATGTTTCTATGAATTTTGTGACCCATTTACCTCGTTCTAATCGAGGTTTTAATGTGATTTGGGTGTTGATTGATTGATTATCTAAGTCAATCCATTTCATTCTTTACAACCTGAAATGCTCTTTGAAGAAGATTACAAGGTTTTTTATTGATCAAGTAGTGAGATTGCGTGGTGTACCGGTGACGATAATGTTTGATAGGGATTCTAGATTTTGTAAGAGCTTGCAATCAGCGTTGGGTTCAAAATTGACCATGAGCAGTACTTCTTATCCTCATACAGATAGTCAGTCGGAGAGGACCATTTAGATGCTCCAAAACACGTTACGAGCGGTGGTCATTGATTTCTGTGGTGGTTGGCATGAATCCTTGTCTTTGAGATGGCACCATTTGAAGCATTGTATGGTAGAAAATACAGATTTCTGATATGTTGGGAAGAGTTTGGGTAAATAAAGACCCGAGTTTGTACATGAAATGAGAGATCAGCTTTATCTAGTCAAGAAAAGGGTGAAGACAGCCAGGATCACCAAGCCAGTGTTGGGGATCCGGATCCGCCCCCCGGTCAGGCAGCGGAAGAACAATAAACAGAGAACCGGGAGGCGATCAATACGAAAAAGTAATCAACATACTACGACATTCATAGGATGTTTTAGCGTGTTACCTCGCTGGCACTTGTGCCTGGCTCCAACCGGTGTTTCAAGAACCCGGCTCTTCTCGGTAGATTGCGGTAGTTTACGCCAATCCGGTCCATGACCAGATCTGATCTCCCTCCAATCAGCCTGCACTAGAAGACTGAAGGATTTTCTCGCCAACGGATTCTCCTCGAAAAACTAGCCGGAAAGATTTCTGGCGAGTGGCGGCGGCGGCGGCGGCGCGGCGTGAGGCTTGAGGAAGAGAGGGGCGGCGGCCAAGGCTTAGAGTCTAGGGTTAGGTTATGAAAATTATGTGTATTAGATCAAGTCATTAAGTCTAAATAAATAGACTTAAAGATAGACTTGGGCCGGTCCAATGGGCCCGGGTCCAAATGACGATATCTATCGCTGTGACTTCATCGTATCTCAGATCGCCGATCAGATCGGACCGATCGACTCAGTTTCCAAAACGGAATGTTATGATGTGAAAAACAATTTTTCAGATCATCAAACCCCAAACAGCAAAATGACCGTTTTGCCCCTCAACAGCGTCAAATCCCGGTTTGACCCCTGTTGACTTTTAGGAAGTCGCACTTCCCAAAATCCTCTTCTCGTGCTCAACACATTGAGCTGAGTATCCGTGCGGGAATCTCGAATCTAGTACTTGTGTGACCCTCAATGGTTCAGGGATAAAGCTAGCCGTGGGCCCACAACTATTGTGGCTCCGGAATCACAATTCCGGACCTGCCCAACGGATCATGGTAAAGCATCTATTAACATCGCCTGTTGGATCTGTTTTGACAGATCCTAATTAAGTTTTGAATTACACAAAACCTGTTGTTGTTATTCTAACAATTCTATTCTAAGTGCGCAGATTTCAGGTCGAAGAATATGATCAGCAGTTAGTTCACAATATATGTTCAACAGTTGGTTTGGTGCTTTCATGGATCGAGAGCTGGATTAGCGATGGAGACGTCCAAAGTTGATTCACCTGTTCGTAATCAGGCGTAGGCCAAAGTTGAACCAGCTGGAGCATAATAATCTAGCAGATGATGAAGATCAGCTGCAAGCGCTAAAGAGCAAAGTGAACTAACTGGTACGTGAATAAAGAGCTCGTTGAAGACTTAGCTCGAGATGATGAAGATCAGCTGGAAGCGCAAGAGAGGAAGCAATTATAAGTACTGCTGATGAATCTATCAGCAGTCGCAATTATAAGTACTGCTGATGAATCTATCAGCAGTCGCAATTATAAGTACTGCTGATGAATCTATCAGCAGTCGCAATTATAAGTACTGCTGATGAATCTATCAGCAGTCGCAATTATAAGTACTGCTGATGAATCTATCAGCAGTCGCAATTATAAGTACTGCTGATGAATCTATCAGCAGTCGCGAACTCGGGCGGCCTTATCCTCATTTTGACGGCCCAATCGACTAGGAACATGTTCAGAATACACAGCGACTATTAGATGTGTTTCATGATAGCCGTCATACCCACTATCACATCTAACATACGCCTTAGTGTATTCTAGGTCTTTACTCAACACAATTGTAAATCATTACACACATAATGAAAGTAAGAATGCCATATATAGAAAATGCGAATATCATATATAAAGATCGTTTGTACAAGAGTCAACAAAACCCACACGCCACAAGTTGGCTAGTTGGGCATCTACTCTAACAATCTCCCACTTGCCCTAAAGCCAACTACTCATCAGACGCAGTCCATTGTTTCGCGATGTTTTTCAAACAACGGTCCAGGCAAGGGATTCGTAAGTGGATCAGCAACGTTGTCCGCAGAGGCGACTCTCTCAACTGCTATGTCGCCTCTAGCCACAATATCCCGGATTATGTGGTATTTCCTCAGTATGTGTTTGGATCTTTGGTGAGACCTAGGCTCCTTTGCTTGCGCAACGGCACCCGTGTTGTCGCAGTACACCGGGACTGGACCAACTCCATTAGGAATGACGCACAACTCTTGGACGAAATTCCTTATCCAAACGGACTCCTTAGCAGCAGCTGATGCTGCAATGTACTCAGCCTCAGTGGTTGAATCCACGATGGTGTCTTGCTTGGAACTCTTCCAAGAGACAGCACCACCATTGAGCATGAACACAAATCCAGAGGTTGATTTCGAATCATCCACGTCACA
>KV004704.1:176018-188237 GCA_001598015.1 Dorcoceras hygrometricum
TGCGCAACCCTGTGCGCAACCCTGTGCGCAACGCGTGCGCCTGCCGCTTGTCGCGCAGCCCCGTGCGTGACGTGCGCGCACGGGTTCCGGCCAGCGGGCGCCGGCCAGCCGGCGCAACACCCGCCAGCCTGTGTGCGCAGGGGCGTGTGCAACAGGCGCGCATCCCCTGCGCGCGGCGTCACCGGGCAGTAAAAAATTTTTTTTTTTTGAAATTTGAAATTTGAGATCTGATGCAATACAGGTACAATTTTATGTATTGACAGATCCGAGCCAAAGCTCTGATACCACTGTTGGCGCAGCGGTGGATCCGGATCCCGTTCCCGAGGCGCAGCGGAAGATTTAAAAATTTGCATCGGAAACGGTCAATACATAACATAAATCAACAATAAACATCCATAGGGTGTTTAGATTTGGTACCTTGCTGGCGTCTAGGCGCCTGGCTGCGACCAATTTCACGAGGAAATTGGCACTTCAACGGTTGGCGGTTGTCGTTCTCCGAATCCGGTCCACGACTGAAATCACGATCCCTTCGTCAATCTGCACTAGAAAACGTGACGAATCTTTCACGGACGGAATCTCCTCGTCGAGACGGTCGGAACAAGTCCGACGACGACGACAACGGACGGCGCACGGAGGTACATTCGTTTCAACTACGTCACCGTGGCTCCATCATAATCCCGATCGACGATCAGATCGGACCGATCTACACAGTTTAAAAAACTGAGTATTATGATGCGAAAACAATTTTTCAGACCACCTAGTCCAAAATTGCAGTTTAGCCCCTCCAAGTTTCAAGGATAGTCAAACTAGCCCAAACTTTAGGGATATTGCATTTTGACCCCCGTTGAATTTTAGGAAGTCGCACTTCCAACCTTCCTCCTCCTATGCTCAACAAATTGAGCTCAATTTTCGTGCGGGAATCTAGAAACCAGTACTTGTGTGACCCTCAATGGTTCAGGGATACAGCTAGCCGTGGGCCCACAACAATTGCGACTCCGAAAACACATTTTCGGACTAACCCATCAGATCATGGTAAAGCGCCTAGCAACATCGCCCCATGACCCCAACTGAGTCGGTAAACGGGTCAAAGTGAGGCACCTATCATGTAGAGTCTCAATGACGTTTCAAGTAGTGAGGGCTAATCTGTACAACCAAGACCTCGGACTTATCCACTCGACAAATGGTAACCACTTGGAAAGTCCGAACGAGGGTAGTTTGATAGATCATCAGGTCACTATCCATCTGCATGCTCAGTACATCACAATGTTTCCTACCAATGAAACGTGGTACTTCACATCGCAGATGCTAGTCTCAAGCTCGGGCGGCCTTATCCTCATTTTGACGGCCCAATCGACTAGGAAAGAGTTCAGAATACAAAGTGACTATTAGATGTGTTTCATGATAGCCATCATATCCTCTATCACATCTAACATACACTATGGTGCATTCTAGGTCTTTATCCAACACAATTGTTAACATTATAAAATAATGAAGATAAAGAATGCCATAAAATAATACGAATTTCATAAGTAAAGATCGTTATACAACGAGTTAATAAGAACCCACATGCCACAAGTTGGCTAGTTGGGCACCTACTCTCATATAGCGTGGCATTGAGCACATGAATGCTTCTTGAGCCTTGATTCCTTTGGTTATTTTTAAGTTGACTTTCTGATATCTGTTTTGTAGACTCGTAGAGTGATGTATTTTGTAGAGCACTCATGATGAGTGCATTGAGATTCTTGGGTAGCTCCCGAACTCTCGATTTTGTGGTTATTACGGTTGGTGGCATTGATTTTACACCTCCATTATTTCATTGAGACGGCCTTAGTAGCTTCTGAACTCTCGATTATGTAGCCACTTCGGTTGTTGTTGATCGTTTCATTTGGCCTCTAATTTTTTATACCCGTTATTCATTTGTTACCTGACACACATTGCAATTATTATTGTTTTTTCTGTTCTTCGTACTAGAATTTGACCATTTCCATTTGGGGCTGCTTTTGTCGTTTTGGTGATCATTGCAGGTCTTTCAGGTGTGCCAGGAGGAGCTTTGGAGTCCCTTAGGGAGTTGATTGAGTGTCCAAGATATTGGTACATATATATATATATATATTTATCGAGTCTTTTATATATATTTATCAGTCTTTTATAAGGGGATGCCCTGTGTAATTGTTATTATTTGGTGATGATGATTCGATATATATTTATATACATGTTTTATTTGAAATGATCATGGAGATTCAATGTTGTTTATTTCATGGCTTTTTGCATGAACTGTGAGGAGGACTAGCTCTGCATGTATGTGAAATATGATTTTAAAAGATTTTCTTTCATTAGATCCGAGTATCGAACTAGTATCTATATTTTGGGTATTCACATATTTTGTGTCAGGTCCGGTGCTCTTAATCAGATATTGAGCACACAAAACACGGAATCTTAAAAAATGGACTAAATTTTTCTTTTTGCCTGACTGGAAAATATCACTCAAAATAAGTTCATACTCAAAATATAGGTTTTAACTCAAAAACCAGCAGAAACAACCCACAAAGAAAACATACATGCAACTCCAATCGAATCAACAAAAACAAATACACAGGGCATCCCCCGGTAATGACTCGATACAACATATATATAGATAACTGGGAACTCAACGCCTGGGACTCCACCAGCTGACTCAACACTCTGACCAGATGATCTACCTGCAAAGGCCTTCAATGACCAACACACGGCCAAAGCAGCCCCAAGGGAAAAACAAACGAGGTCAAAACCTCGGTACGAAGCAATCATCATATAGCTATCAAATAAAGAATGAAATGTAATGCATCGTGCAATGCATGCAGGAAGATCAAGAAATCATTGGGGCTCAAATAACTGCGCAACAGCTGGAGATACAATGCTTGCAGGAACGCTCGACAGTTGTTGATACAAGGATCACAGAAACAGCTTAACAGCTGGAGGTAACAAGACTCGCAGAAACAACTCCACGACTGGAGGTACAAAAAATAGTGGCCACGGAGCATGTGAGAGTGTGGTAGCTATCCACTCGTCTCAACACGCAGTACCAGAAGCATGAACTAAACAGCTCAACCCGCTGGTGCCCAAGCTCATGAGAGCGTGGTAGCTATCCACTCGTCTCATAGCGGCAACCAACCAACAGCAGGGAGAATAGGATCACGGTAGCTAGCCGCTCGTCCTCAATAAAAGCATCCTGGTACACACAGGTTAGCACAACAGCAAACGGCTAGCAAGGAAAACGAGCTCAACGACAGCTGACTGCTAGCAAAGGACAACAAGGGGCATAGGCTCAACTCACAGAACAACATTCAGATCACAAGGGAGGGGCTCAATATGCTATGCAGATGCATTAAAATGCCAATGAAATATGAACAGTATGCAATATATCACAGAACAGCTAAATCAAGCAGATGAAAATTCGCACACAGGTAATAAACAGCACAACTCAGACTCTACCATGTGATACTAGGCTGGGCGACTCAGCTCACAGCCACAACACAACAGCATACTATAAATCGCATGCAGATCAGCACGGCCATACAAAACAAAACTGCACACTCAACAGCCATATAAATTCGCATGCAGGTAACAGGAAATAGCAGAGATCAGGCTCTACCTACCATCCTAGACTGAGCCATTCAGCTCACAGCCACACCTCATAAAAATCAGCGCAGCGACTCAGCTCGTGCATAAACACTACGGCTCATAGCACGTAACAGCTTAGACTCACAAACATAACACAGGAAAATCATCTCTGTTTCTCGGTCAAGCATACAGATTACACACGACAGGAAAAGGCTACTCAGCCTACATCCACCAATTCAACATGCTTATCTTAAGCTATAACTCAAGCTCAGAATTCTCACCTTTGCTCATTTCTTACCACCGATCTTCAATCCAAGCTCATGGCGGAAATAGCCAGCTTGCTACCCCAAACCCTAGCTCTCGGCCACCACTCTGGTCCAACAAACTCAAGAGAGCTACGGATCTGCGAAACACCTACAGGAATTAACACAAATCTACGCTCAAACAGCTCACAGCCTACACCTAAAAGATCGACCAGCATAGGCTCTACTGCTAAACTCAAATCCCATTCAAATACAGATATCGAAGGGTTGAAATCAACTCTAGAAATTTCAGTTACCTCAAATGAAGCTCAACACAAAGCCGAAAGTGCTACAATCGTACGCTCCAGCTCCTTTCGACTCCTCTATTCCAGTCACCATCGGTCTCCAAACTGGTACAAAATTAAATCTCTCGAACAGGTTCTTCCAGCGGTAGCACTCTAGCTCAACTCCGACCGGTCAAGCTCCGGAAATCAAAATAAGAAGGTCTCGTGTGAACAGTACAAATTTTTAGGGTTTCCAGGGTGATGTTTCGAGAGAGTATGGGTATCGAAGTGTGTAAGAAATGGATAAGTGTCGGTCGATACAAGGGTATTTATACTCGCCATCCAACAGCTCTCGGCTACAGAAAATCAGCATAGATCAGGCTTCCTCATTATCTCACATAGCCCAGCACGCACCACCAATTCAGCTCGGGTGTTCAGGACAGCTCTCATACCCAATCAGAGCGGACACCTCAGCTCAGATCACGCTCCCAGATCTGGTCTAAAGTTTCATAGAACAGCTCAGAGCTCATCTACTGCTCCAGCTTAGGTATGCAAGCACACCAGATCACGCGTCTTCTCAGCTCACGCATTAAGTTCGGATCGCACACACAACAGCTTGTGCATACCCATCTTAGCACAGAGCTAAGGATCAGATCTCACGACCATAACAGAATATGATCTCGTGTATTAATCCAGCTCAGGAGAAATACGATCAGTTTTCATCAAAACTGACCACTAAACACAGCTTACACCCAAAGATGATTCTGCCAATCAGCACAGTACAAATTCCCGAAATCTGCTCCTTCGGTTCAGAGTATCCAGAACATCCCAGATCTATTCTCCTCAAAGCTGTAATCTCTAGAACAGCTCGCGGCAGAAGGCTCCTTCAAGCCAACAAAAGTTCCGCTCAGATCGCATCTACAGTATCTTCAGTCAGCTCAGACCCCGACATTGTTCCAGCTTAAAGCTTCCAGTACACACAACCAGCTCAGTGTATCCGACACATCTCTAAGCTGGTTACAGCCCACAATGCAAGAAATCCAGAGCTGCTTCCCTCTAAGCTGTTGTCCCCCAAACCAGCTCAGAACAAATCTGTCCAACCAGCTCATGCACAAACACAGGTCAGTTCTCGCAGTTCAATTTGGGACCTAAGATGCTCTACACCAACAGCCATCTATCCGCTCAGCTCTCACACGCGGTTTACACCCCAACACCTCAAAAGAACTAGGTCCTACCTGATCTGTATAACAAAATAGCTCACACAAGTGCTACCGTAACAGCTCACAAAGCAGACCAGTTCACGCACTGGTCAGCTCACATAGAACAATAGCTCTCGCCAAACCGGCTCTTTGCCATCAGCTCTTGCCTAAGTTAATTTTGCTGAACCAGCTCGCGGAAAGGCATTATACCAGCACGCATCAAAGATGATTCTTATCAATCCACATCCTTGAGCTGTAACTTCTCCGCTGATTAACTCACTAATTACCATTTGAAAATTTCCAGTCTCGCAACAGCTCCTACAAAACTCTCTGCTATAGATAGCATCTTGTCTAAGCTGAAGACCCCGACAGCTCAGGTCTATACAAGACATCATCACCAGCCTAAGTCTAAGCTGGTACTTCCAAATGACGTAGCATCATCCCCACGATCTGAATCCAGCACAAAGCACTACACAGCCCAGTTGTCAGGCCTCGTGCTCACAACAGAGAAAAATCACACAAACACAAGAGGAAGCTACTAAAAAGCGGGTAAACTTTTTGCTTTTGGCCTGACGGTTTAAAACAATATAATTTAAAATACAACAATACTCAAAATAGATATCCCAGTTCAACAAAACCAACCAAACAAAGGCTACAAGCCCACGAAAACAGTACAACATAAACATGTATCAGATACCTGGTAACAACCACAACCGAGTACCACAAAATACAACAAGAACACAGGGCATCCCCTGGCTATCTGTACTTATACATATAAATATGCTATACGCTACCGGGATACTCTAACCACCTCCGGGGGCACCTCTAGCTGGGTCAGCTCCACGACCAGCTGGATAACCTGAACAACAAAACAGGCAAGGAAAACAAACCAAGCCCCAGAGGGACATGGGGTCAAACCCCAGTACGGAGAGCAACTATAAAATAACAGTAAACAGCAAGAATAAAATGCAGATGCTATGCATGAGACCAGGGACAACAGCCGAAGGCTACAACCAAGTAAGGGAGCCAAAGAAACTCAATGCACAGCTCAACGGAATCGGCAATAGATATGTGTGGCCACGGTGAGTGTAGGATATGTGGGAGCTACCCACTCACCCCTACTCGCCCACCAATACCAGATGCATCAATAGCTCAACCTGCTGTTGCCCAACCTATGAACTGTGGTAGTTAGCCACTCGGTGCATAGGGGCTAACAAATCCCAGCAGGGAGATGAGAGTGCGGAATCACCGATCGCCCTCGCATCCTGGTAAGAAACAGAGCAACAACAACGAAACAATGGCTGCAATAGCTGAAATGAGATAATATGCCGATGCGTGTATGAACTCAGCTAAACAGCAAGCATCTATCATATGCACAACAACACATACACACGGCTGCACAAAATAGCAATTACACCAGGCAATTATACACGGCAAAACTCTCGGCCAGCACTACAAAAAGGGCAGAACAATTCAGCAACCAGCCATTTTATCCAAGCCATAAACACGCTTATTTTACAAGCTCCAATCCGTACATGATTCGGTGCAACAATTACCACAATTCAAGCCTCGAGAAATCTGAATCCAACCTGCTAATCACACGCAAGATTCAGGGAAACATCAACATAAGCTCACGGCCAACTACAAAAAGCTCTCGGCTGGAATCTATACACTAAAACCAGCTCTATTCTAACAATTCTACTCAACAGGGAGCTTAAAACAAGGCTAGGAACAAGATTACAAGGCTAAACCAAAAAGGCTACCTGCACGCACAAACACACTGCCGAAGATAGCAGCTTCATGCTTTTGCTCCAGCAAACGACAGCCTCCTAAAGCGGTAAGGAGTGAAAGAGCTTTTCGAGAGGAGTCCAACGCTACTTCAAAGGTGAAAAACGGTTGCCGGAATCGATGGGAAATCGCCGGAGAAGCTCACGATGAACAGTACCCGAGAGTTTGAGCGAAGAATGAAAGTCGGGAGAATTTTGCTAAGTATGGGATCTGGTTTAAAATAATGAAAGGCCAACACTTCTAATATAAATACACGCATGAAATCTGGTTAAAAACATAGACCGACAGAAACAGATCTCATAAGCCATCCAACGCATGCGCTAAAACCACGGTGAAGTCTGAACACCAAAGCGCTAAAAGCTGGAAATAGCGCTAACGCTAAAACGACATCGCACAGCACCATGGTGAAGTCTGGAACGCTAATAACAAACGCTGGTGAAATCTGAAATACAAAGCGCTAAAAGCTGATCGCTGAAATCTGGTCACTCGAACGCTAAACTCGCGAAACAGATCTCTCCCGCCAGCGTTCACCAAAATGGCGCCGTAGCAACTTATCAAAACGACAGCGTTTTACCCTCAACACAAAAACACGTTGCTAAGGTCTGAACAACAAACACGCTAAAATATTTCACAAACACGCTGCGGCCAGATCACTACACATTCTCACAAGACATCCGGACCTCACCAAACGACGGCGTATCAATCCCTCTCGCTACAAAACGCGCCGCAACACCAAGCGTCCAGATTTCTCAAAATCCGAACAGATTTCACCAACAATTCAGATTTCTCACAAAATCAGATTTCAAACTCGAAAATTCCAAAATTCCCAGAATTGCTCTAAATGTGATTTCTGACCCGAAAATGCAAACGAAACCTCCAAAAAGAATTTCGAACACCCAGAATTCCTCAAAAACCGATTAATCCAACAATTAATCTTTATTACAATTTCAGGTCACACATTTCTCACTAAAAAGGATTTCGTCCTCAAAAACAAACAACAATTCCGGAAAAACATCTCAACAGCAAGATACAAAACAGAAATTCGCCTAACACATGGCCAAGAGTTCAAGATAATTGAGCAAGCAAATAACAACTAGGAAAGAATTACAACCAAAACTACAACTACTGGGAATTTAGCACAACGGATACTCAAACAGATGCGGCCACTCGCGCTGCATCTTCTCTTCCAGCTCCCAAGTAGCTTCTTCCCTACCATGCTTGCTCCATTGCACCATCACCAACGGAATGGTTTTGTTCCTCAATTGTTTCTCTGTTCTACCGAGGATCTGCAAGGGATATTCCTGATAACTCAACGTCTGATCTAGCTCAACCTCGTCAGTTCTAAGCACATGAGACGGATCTGGCTCGTACTTCCTCAACATGGAAACATGAAAGACATCATGTAGAGAAGATAATTCCGGAGGCAACAACAGCCGATACGCTAACGGGCCAATCCTCTCAACGATCTCATACGGTCCGACATAACGAGGGGCTAACTTTCCCTTGTGTCCAAAGCGCATACACTGCGAAACGGAGAAACTTTGAGAAATACCTGATCACCAACCTGAAACTCTAGAGGTCAACGCCTCTTATTTGCATAACTGGCTTGGCGATCCTGGGCAGCTTTCATCCGCTGTCGAATTATATTCACATGTTCCTTCATTTGCTGCACAAAGTCAGGGGCAGATAGCTACTTCTCCCCCACTTCTTCCCAACATAATGGCAATCTGCAGTTCCTGTCGTACAAATCCTCAAACGGCGCCATTCCAATCATCACCTGATAGCTGTTATTGTAGGAAAACTCTACCAAAGACAACGCGTCTTTCCAGCTACCTCCGAAATCCAACACAACAGCTCGTAACATATCCTCTAACGTCTAGATAGTTCTCTCATATTAGCCATCTGTCTGGGGGTGATACGCGGTACTCATAGCCAATCTGGTACCTAGAGCTGCTTGCAAACTCTTCCAAAACTTGGAATTAAACCTTGGATCTCGGTCTGAGACGATCGAAACAGGCACACCGTGAAGTCTAACCATGAAATCGACGTACAGTTTCGCCATCTTCTTCAGAGAAAAGGTCGTACCGTAGGGAATAAAATATGCAGACTTCGACAATCGGTCGATAACCACCCAAATAGCATCGCATCCTCTGCTGGTACGAGGCAGATGAGTCATGAAATCCATAGCTATGTGCTCCCAATTCCATTGGGGCACTTCCAAACTCTGCAACAGACCACCAGGTCTCATCCTCTCGGCCTTAACCATCTGATAGTTCAAACATCGAGCAACGAATACAGCAATGTCGCTCTTTAGGCCAGACCACCAGAAGTGCGGTTTGAACGCATGGTACATCTTCCGTGCACCAGGATGAACACTATGTCTGCTGCAGTGCGCTTCCTGAAGGATCTCCTCCTTCAAATCAATGAGGTTAGGCACAACCAGCCTGCCACGAAACCTCAAGCAACCATCAGAAGAAACAGAATAATCTTCAAGTTCTCCAGCCCTGACCTTTAACTTCAACTCGTGGATGGAAGGATCAGTCCTTTGAGCTGCTCGAATAGTCGAAACAATCTGTGGCTCCACTTGGAAAGAATAAACCACAACATAATCTTCAGCCGGGTAGAATATCCAACCAGTAGTATTAAGATGCTCCTGATCCTTAGAAATATACAACGAAGCAAGCATCTCACTAGCCTTCCTGCTCAAAGCATCGGCCACTACGTTCGATTTCCCAGGCTGATACTTAATCTCGCAATCAAAGTCCTTTAGCAGCTCCATCCAACGACGCTGTCTCATATTCAAGTCATGCTGCGAAAACAAATACTGCAAACTTTTGTGGTCCGAGTACACCACAAATTGCTCGCCATACAGGTAATGACGCCAGATCTTTAGCGCAAAGACCACGGCTGCTAGCTCCAAATCATGGACTGGATAACGAGTCTCATGCGGTTTCAGCTGCCGCGAGGCATACGCAATGACTCGACCATTCTGCATCAAAACACAGCCCAATCCTTTGAGCAAAGCGTCAGAACAAACAACGAAACCACCTGATCGGACGGCAGAGCCAACACAGGTGCAGTAGTCAGTTTCTCCTTCAGTAATTGAAATGCATTCTCACATTGCTCAGTCCATACAAACCATTTGTCCTTCTGAGTCAATTGAGTCATCGGCTTTGCTATGCTAGCGCGAGGCATACGCAATGACTCGACCATTCTGCATCAAAACACAGCCCAATCCTTTGAGCAAAGCGTCAGAACAAACAACGAAACCACCTGATCGGACGGCAGAGCCAACACAGGTGCAGTAGTCAGTTTCTCCTTCAGTAATTGAAATGCATTCTCACATTGCTCAGTCCATACAAACCATTTGTCCTTCTGAGTCAATTGAGTCATCGGCTTTGCTATGCTAGAAAATCCTTCAATGAAACGACGGTAATAGCCAGCCAGACCCAAGAATTTGCGAATCTCTGAAACATTCCTGGGACGCTCCCAGTTCAGAACAGCATCAACCTTACTGGGATCCACAGAAATCCCCTCGGTTGAAATAACATGACCCAGAAACACGATGCGATCCAGCCAAAACTCGCACTTGGAGAATTTAGCATACAGCTGCTGGTCTCTCAACGTCTGAAGGACAATTCTCAGGTGCTCCTTATGCTCCAAAGGAGTCTTAGAATATACCAAGATGTCGTCAATGAACACGATCACAAACTGATCAATGAACTCTCTAACGACCCGGTTCATCAGATCCATAAAGACTGTAGGTGCGTTGGTCAACCCAAACGACATAACCAAGAACTCAAAGTGTCCGTACCTCGTACGAAAAGCAGTATTTGCGACATCTTGATCTCTTACTCTCAGCTGATGGTACCCGGAACGCAAGTCAATCTTCGAATACACCACAGAACCTTGCAGCTGATCAAACAGATCATCGATCCTGGGTAAAGGGTACTTGTTCTTAACTGTCGCTTTGTTCAACTGGCGGAAATCAATGCACATCCGCATTGAGTCATCCTTCTTCTTCACAAATAAAATGGGCGCTCCCCACGGCGACATGCTAGGTCTGATAAAACCTTTCTCCAGCAAATCGTCCAATTGCACCTTGAGTTCTCTCAACTCCGCAGGTGCCAAATGATATGGGGCATGAGAAATCGGAGCTGCGCCGGGCACCAGCTCAATGCTGAAGTCAATCTCTCGCCTCGGAGGAAAACCAGGAATCTCCTCCGAAAACACATCGGGAAAATGTCACACCACGGGAACGTCGCTGAGCTGCACACGAGAAGAAGAAGACGCATCCAAAGCGTAAATCATGAAACCAGCATTACCTAAGGACAACAAATTGAAAATCTCCATCGCTGAGACTAAAGGGATCTTCGATTGAGAATCCTGGCCGTAGAAGTCCCACTTCTCGCCAAACAAAGGTTTAAAACGAACAATCCCATGGAAGCAATCCACAGAGGCCCTATAGTTGGACAACACGTCCATCCCAACAATACAATCGAAATCCCACAACATCAGACGAATCAGATTCGCCACCAACACATGATCCCCAAATCTCAAAACGCCATCTAACAAAACTGTTAGAGTAGATGCCCAACTAGCCAACTTGTGGCGTGTGGGTTTTATAGACTCTTGTATATGACAATCTTTATTTATGAAAGACGCATTTATTTATGTCATTCTTTATTTTCATTATGTTATATGATGTTAAAATTGTGTTGGATAAAGACCTAGAATTCACCATAGTGTATGTTAGATGTGATAGTGGATATGATGGCTATCATGAAACACATCTAATAGTCACTGTGTATTCTGAATTTGTTCCTAGTCGATTGGGCCATCAAAATGAGGATAAGGCCGCCCGAGCTTGAGACTAGCATCTGCGATGTGAAGTACCATGTTTCATTGGTAGGGAACATTGTGATGTTCTGAGCATGCAGATGGATAGTGACCTGGTGATCTATCAAACTACCCTCGTTCGAACTTTCCAAGTGGTTACCATTTATCGAGTGGATAAGTCCGAGGTCTTGGTTGTACAAATTAGTCCTCACTACTCGATCGTCATTTAGACTCTACATGATAGGCGCCTCACTTTGACCCGTTTAC
>KV004704.1:189479-202458 GCA_001598015.1 Dorcoceras hygrometricum
TGATTTCCCACTGTTGAGGGGCAAACTGTCATTTGGACTAGGTGATCTGAAAAATCGGTTTTCGCATCATAATATTCAGTTTTGGAAACTGAGTCGATCGGTCCGATCTGATCGTCGATCGGAATTATGATGAAGCCACGGTGATGCGGATGAACCGAATGTTCATATATTGGACTGGGCCCGCCCCAGGTCCAATGGGCCGGTTCAAACCCATCACACCTATACTTAGCCTTGACCTAGGGCAACTAATGAGGAATCAGAATCTCACAACCCTAGTCTCCAAGCTCCAAAACCGCCGCCCCCTCCTCTCAAACCTCACGCACGGCCGCCGTGCCTCCGCCGCACCGTCGCCGTCCGTTCGTAGTGTGATCGGACTTGTTTCGATCACCGCGACGAGGAGTTTTCCATCCGTGTCAGAATCCATCAGATC
Organism: Dorcoceras hygrometricum; assembly: GCA_001598015.1. Classification (NCBI taxonomy): domain Eukaryota; kingdom Viridiplantae; phylum Streptophyta; class Magnoliopsida; order Lamiales; family Gesneriaceae; genus Dorcoceras; species Dorcoceras hygrometricum. Next base: position 189,910 of record KV004704.1, read on the forward strand.
TTCTAGTGCAGATTGACGAAGGAATCCTGATTCCGGTCGTGGACCTGATTGACGATCTACCGCCGCCTACCGTTTGAAGTGTCGGTTTCCTCGTGAAACTGGTCGGAGCCAGGCGCCTAGACGCCAGCAAGGTAGCAATTCGATAAACGCCCTATGAATGTTTATTGATCTTTGAATGTATTGAACGTTTCTCGGGGCAACTTTTGATTTCCGCTGTGCCCCCGGGAAACGGGATCCGGATCCGCCATTGTATGCCAACAGTGGTATCAGAGCTCAGGCTCGGATCCTTCAATACATGATTGTGCCATATTGCATCAGATGTCGAAATTTTGATCACAACACAAAAAAAAAATTTTAAAACTGGCCACGGCGCCGCCGCGCATGGAGGTGCCCCCCCCCCACCGCACGCATGAGCGTGCGCGCGATCGCGCGCTGGCCGCGCGATGGCCGGCCGATGGGCCAGCATCCTTGCGCAATTGTTGCGCCGTGGCTGGGCGCTGCTTCGCGCATGGTTGCGCAACGAAGGGCTGGCCGTGGCCAGCGGCCACGCGCAAACAGTTGTGCGGTGGTGCTGTTGGATGCGCCACTCTCGGGCGCAACTTGCTGGAAGGTGCCGCGCTTGGCGCGGCGGCGTGCGGCCATGCGCCGCACGCAATGTTGGCGACGGCCGTCACAGTGCGGCCGCCGTCCGGCGAACTTCCCGGCAGCATTGCGACGGCTAATTTTCTTCTAGGGTTTGTTCAGGCCTGTCCCGGGCAGCCCATGAAGTTTTCGGGCCGATATTCGATATCGGGCCGATTTTGGTCGATTTTGAAATTTTGAGATTTTTGGTTTGAAATTTTTGAGATTTTGGGCCTAAAATCGTTTTAAGCCCAATTTGATGCAATTAAAATTGCAAAATATGATTTTTGTTATGAAATATGATTTTATAATTAAAATATGATTTTTTTGATTAAAATATGATTTTATCGACAAAATGCAATTTTATTATAAAATGCAATTTTTATAATTAAAATATGATTTTGTGGGTAAATAATTTGATTATTTAAATTTATGCATATTAATTAGATTGATTGCATGTTTGGGATGATCGAGAGACGTGCCCAACGTGTTAGGTGTATGCTTTAGGTTTTGCGATTTCGGTTGTAATATATTGTTGATATCAAAAAGGGGGTCTGTTTGTGGCCCGTTCCCACTCTACAAATTTGTATCCCTTACTTGTCATGGAAATTTAAATGTAAATTACTAGATTTAGTGGGAGGACAATGGTGGACATGACGATCAAAGATATTGAAGACCGAAGATCTGTAAAACCGAAAGCAATTATAATAGGATTGCATTGCATATTGCATTTCACCTAGGACTGGACCCAGGTCCATGGCTGGCAACCACGGACCGCATAGCTCTCGCGATCGATCATCCCAAAGTTATATATATTTGATATATGTTGAATCCGCATGTTTTAAATTATGATTTAAAATTTCATGAGACCAAATTTTCAAAAATTAAAATCCCTCGTTTTAAATACGATTTAAAACTAATATCAAGATTAAAAGTTTATTCGATAAACTAAGGGAATTTAAATCTGTTTAAATTATCCCTACCTTCCATCAACAATGGGTGTACGTGGATGCTACCCGCATACATGGCCCGGCTCATATTATTGAAGGGGTTATGTATGCCGGAAAGTTGTCCACGCCATTGACAATTGTGGTGAGTCGGTTGGAACTCCCTTTAACGTTGGCTCATATTATTGGGGACGTTAAGGGGACCGTCCTTCACGACTCGACATTGATGGGTCATCTTGTCACGTGATAGTAAACGGTGTCATATTATTGGGCCCTTACTGGACGTGAGGTAAAATACATGGAGGTTGCACCGGTTGCAATTGGGTTCTACCTTTCGGGGGTCATGGTTGGTTGATATTATTCGGGACCATGATCGCTCGATTGGACTCTGTGAACCCACTAAAGAAACTTGTTTTCTCGATTTCATTAGAGGGTGGTGAAATCGTTAAAATAGTGGGAGGGTAATTCATAAAACTAAATGACCTTGTTTTATGTCTTAGCGTTTTTCATATATAGTTGATGCATGTCTGTTTTTCTTTTCAGTATAACTGCATTTATAATGTCTTCGATCAAAAACCCACTCGCTGCTATACTGGATAGCAACAAGTTCACCGGTCTGAACTACCAATACTGGCTTCGAAACCTCAACATTGTGTTGGCTTCGGAGAAACTTCTCTATACGATAGAGAAGAGCCCTCCGAAGGAAGCCCCTGCCGATATCAGCCCTGAGGAGTTGATTAAGCTTCAACAATGGTGGGACGACGAGCTTAAGACTCGATGCTATGTGATGGCATCGATGTCCAACTAAATGCAACGGCGCTTTGAGAAGACGAAGTATGCTGCTGACATACTCTTTCATCTCAAGGAACTGTATGGGGAGAACTCTCGACATGAGAGGTTCACCGCTGTCAAGGAGCTTATGATGAGCCGCATGCGTGATGGGACTTCGGTCCGCGAGCATGGGGTTCGTATGATTGGGCTCGTTGAAAGCTGATGGGCCTTGATATCACACTTCCACACGAGCTATCTGTGGATGTGATTTCATTAGAGGCTGGTGAAATCGTTAAAATAGTGGGAGTGTAATTCATAAAACTTAACGACCTTGTTTTCTGTCTTAGCGTTATTTCATATATAGTTAGTAATGCATGTCTGTTTTTCTTTTCAGTATAAACTGCTTTATAATGTCTACAATAAAAAACCCACTCGCTGCTATACTGGATAGCAACAAGTTCACCGGTCTGAACTACCAAGACTGGATTCGAAACCTCAACATTGTGTTGGCTTCGGAGAAACTTCTTATACGATAGAGAAGAGCCCTCCGAAGGAAGCCCCTACTGATATCAGCCCTGAGGAGCTGGTTACGCTTAAACAATGGTGGGACGACGAGCTTAAGACTCGATTCTATGTGATGGCATCGATGTCCAACGAAATGCAACGGCGCTTTGAGAAGACGAACTATGCTGCTGACATACTTTTTCATCTCAAGGAACTGTATGGGGAGAACTCTCGACATGAGAGGTTCACCGTTGTCAAGGAGCTTATGACGAGCCGCATGCGTGATGGGACTTCGGTCCGCGAGCATGGGGTTCGTATGATTGGGCTCGTTGAAAAGCTGACGGGCCTTGATATCACACTTCCACACGAGCTGTCTGTGGATGTGCTTCTCCTCTCACTACCCGCTGCATTCGACCCTTTTGTGTTCAACTTCAACATGAACAAGCTGGCAGCCACCCTTGAAGAGGTGGTTAACATGCTGGTCGTATTTGAGGGAACCATAAAGAAGGACAAGCCCGTCCTCCTTATGGGCTCTTCTTCCTCTGCGAAGAAGGGGCCCAGACGCAAGGGTAAGAAGCGTTCTGCACCTACAAAGGAGGAAAAGCCCACCAAGAAGCCCAAAGGCAAAGGCTTCCAAGCCAAACAAGACTGAGGATGTTTGCCACCACTGCCACAAGCCTGGGCACTGGAGGAGGAACTGTAAGGAGTACCTCGAGCAGTTGCAAACTGCAAAAGGTATGTTCTATATTGAGAGAAGTTCCAACTTGCGATGTGGAAACACATACAACAACAATTAAAAGGAAATACGATAGCTTGAACCCAGCACAACCTTGGCACGCTAGGCTAGGTCATATTTCTCTAAGAAGGATGAACAAGTTAGTTAGGAGTGACATGTTTGATCTGTCAGACATTAACTCCCTACCGACTTGTGAGTCTTGTCTCAAGGGAAAGATGACTAAACAACCCTTCAAGGGCAAGCCTGAATGTACCCAAGGCCTATTGGATTTGATCCATACTGATGTGTGTGGCACACTTAGCATTGGTACTAAGTACGGTCACACATACTTCATCACCTTTACCGATGATTACTCTAGGTATGGGTACTTGTACTTGATGAAGCACATGTATGAATCTTTTGAAAGGTTCAAAGAATTCAAGGCTGAAGTAGAAAATCAATTAGGCAAAAGTATTAAAGCACTTCGATCCGATTGAGGTGCTTGAGTGCTGAATTTCAAGACTATCTTAAAGAGAATGGGATTCTCTCACAGTGGACCCCTCCAGCCACACCACAGCTCAATGGTGTAGCGGAGCGTCGTAATAGAACATTGATGGACATGGTTTGATCCATGATGAGCTTCACTGAGATTCCTACCTCGTTTTGGGGCTATGCGCTCGAAACGGCGGTAATGTTGTTGAACAATGTCCACACCAAGGCAGTGGATAAGACGCCATATGATATATGGATGGGCAAATCACCCAAATACTCATACATGAGAATTTGGGGATGTCCTGCTTACGTGAAGCAGACAATGGGAGATAAGCTGGATACGAGATCCATCTTATGTTACTTCGTTGGGTATCCAAAGAATTCCATTGGATACTACTTCTACTATCCAAGTGAAACAAAAGTGTTTGTTTCTAGAAATGCACCTTTATGGAAAGGGAATTTCTACTTGATAGAAAGGGAAAAATTGTAGAACTCGAAGAGGTTCGAGAACAAACTGAGGTACCAAGTGAATCTCCTGCACCTCCAGAGCAAGTACCAGAAATGGTCGCACCTAGGAGATCCGAAAGGGTTCCTAGGGCTCCTGAAAGATATGGTTTCCTTCTTGAAGATGATCAGGGTGATCAAATTGTTGGATGTGATCCAAGGGCTTTCAAGGAGGCAATTTCCGATGCTGATTCAAATTTGTGGCTTGAAACAATGCGGTCTGAGTTTGACTCAATGCATGCGAACGAAGTTTGGACTCTTGTTAATCCTCCCGAAGGAATTGTTCCTATTGGGTGTAAATGGGTATACAAGAGGAAACTTGGGCCTGATGGTAAGGTAATGACCTACAAGGCACGACTGGTCGCGAAAGGTACACTCAAAGACAAGGTGTTGACTATGATGAAACCTTCTCACCGGTCGCAATGTTCAAGTCGATTAGAATCTTATTGGCCATAGCCGCATGGTACGACTATGAGATATGGCAAATGGATGTGAAAACTGCGTTCCTTAATGGAAACATTAAGGAAGAGATCTATATGACGCAGCCTGAGGGTTTCACATCTGTAGGAAGTGAGCATAAGGTATGCAAACTTCAGAGATCGATCTACGGTCTCAAACAAGCATCGAGGAGTTGGAACCTGAGATTCTATGAAACAATTAAGGAATTTTATTTCATCAAGAATCCCGAGGAGCCATGTGTATATAACAAGGTAGTTAAAAGCGCTGTGACATTCATCGTACTTTATGTTGATGACATTCTACTCATTGGGAATGATGTAGGAATGCTGTAGTCAACTAAAGTATGGTTGTCTAGTAGATTCTCGATGAAGGACATGGGTGAAGCATCCTATATTCTTGGAATACAGATCTATCGGGATAGATCGAAAAGGATGCTCGGACTCACCCAAGCTACCTACATCGATACCATACTTAAGAGGTTCTCTATGGAAGAGTCCAAGAGAGGACACCTACCTATGAGCCACGGGGTCACTCTATCTAAGTCTATGTGTCCAAAGACCGATGAGGAGATAGAGAGTATGACACGTGTGCCATATGCCTCGGCGATAGGTAGTATTATGTATGGCATGATCTCAACTAGACCGGATGTCGCATATGCTCTGAGTGTCACGAGCCGCTACCAGGTCAACCCCGACCAATTGCATTGGAAGGCTGTGAAAGATATTCTTAAGTACTTGCGAAGGACTAAGAATATGTTCATGGTCTATGGGGGTGGTGAACTGAAATTGGAAGGCTACACTGATTCTAGCTTGCAATGTGACGTGGATGATTCGAAGTCTACCTCTGGATTTGTATTCATGGTCAATGGTGGTGCTGTCTCTTGGAAGAGTTCCAAGCAAGACACTATCGCGGATTCAACCACTGAGGTTGAGTACATCGCAGCATCAGCTGCTGCTAAGGAGGCGGTTTGGATAAGGAATTTCGTCCAAGAGTTGGGCGTCATTCCTGATGGAGTTGGTCCAGTCCCGGTGTATTGCGACCACACGGGTGCCGTTGCGCAAGCAAAGGAGCCTAGGTCTCACCAAAGATCCAAACATATACTGAGGAAATACCACATAATCCGGGATATTGTGGCTAGAGGTGACATAGCAGTTGAGAGAGTCGTCTCTGCGGACAACGTTGCTGATCCACTTACGAATCCCTTGCCAGGACCGTTGTTTGAAAAACATTGCGCAACAATGGGACTACGTCTGATGAGTAGTTGGCTATAGGGAAAGTGGGAGATTGTTAGAGTAGATGCCCAACTAGCCAACTTGTGGCGTGTGGGTTTTATAGACTCTTGTATATGACAATCTTTATTTATGAAATACGCATTTATTTATGGCATTCTTTATTTTCATTATGTTATATGATGTTAACAATTGTGTTGGATAAAGACCTAGAATGCACCATAGTGTATGTTAGATGTGATAGTGGATATGATGGCTATCATGAAACACATCTAATAGTCACTGTGTATTCTGAATTTGTTCCTAGTCGATTGGGCCGTCAAAATGAGGATAAGGCCGCCCGAGCTTGAGACTAGCATCTGCGATGTGAAGTACCATGTTTCATTGGTAGGGAACATTGTGATGTTCTGAGCATGCAAATGGATAGTGACCTGGTGATCTATCGAACTACCCTTGTTCGGACTTTCCAAGTGGTTACCATTTGTCGAGTGGATAAGTCCGAGGTCTTGGTTGTACTGATTAGTCCTCACTACTCGAAACGTCATTGAGACTCTACATGATAGGCATCTCATTTTGACCCGTTTGCCGACTCACTTGGGGTCATTAGGCGGCGGGATTGGGTGAGGTCCCGATGCATGTAGGAGTCGATGCTTCGTTGTCGAGGATTCACCGCTCGCTTTCATGCGTGGATATCCTATGCTATCTGAGGGGATAATAGTGTTTAAATCTCTGGCCAGAGTACTGGATGTGTTTTAGGTAAATGGGTTTACCTAGTTACACTCGCGATGTCACTATTCGATCTCCAAGATATATGCATAGCTATCGGATCTCTAGCGACTCTCGATTTACCAATGGTCGTTGATCTGATCGGGATATATGTGTAGAAAGGACCGTACTGTATGCTAACCACGACCAACTGGTTCTTGCAGGCACTATCAGTGATACCTACGGGATCATGGGGCGATGTTGCTAGGCGCTTTACCATGATCCGATGGGCAAGTCCGAAATTGTGATTTTGGAGCCACAATGGTTGTGGGCCCACGGCTAGCTGTATCCCTGAATCATTGAGGGTCACACAAGTACTGGATTCATGATTTCCGCACGGAAACTGAGCTCAATGTGTTGAGCATATGAGGAGAATTTTAGGGAGTGAGACTTCCTAAAAGTCAATAGGGGTCAAATTGCGATTTCCCACTGCTGAGGGGCAAAACTGTCATTTTGGACTAAGTAATCTGAAAAATTGTTTTCGCATCATAATATTCAGTTTTGGAAACTGAGTCGATCGGTCCAATCTGATCGTCGATCGGAATTATGATGAAGCCACGGTGATGCGGATGAACCGAATATTCATATATTGGACTGGGCCCGCCCCAGGTCCAATGGGCCGGTTCAAACCCATCATACATATACTTAGTCTTGACCTAGGGAAACTAATGAGGAATCAGCATCTCACAACCCTAGTCTCCAAGCTCCAAAACCGCCGCCCCCTCCTCTCAAACCTCACGCACGGCCGCCGCCCACCGCCGCGCCTCCGCCGCGCCGCCGCCGTCCGTTCGTAGTGTTATCAGACTTGTTTCGATCACCACGAAGAGGAGTTTTCCGTACATGTCAGAATCCGTCAGATCTTCTAGTGCAGATTGACCGAGGAATCCTGATTCCGATCGTGGACCTGATTGACGATCTACCGCCGCCTACCGTTTGAAGTGCCGGTTTCCTCGTGAAACTGGTCAGAGCCAGGCGCCTAGACGCCAGCAAGGTAGCTATTCGATAAACGCCCTATGAATGTTTATTGATCTTTGAATGTATTGAACGTTTCTCGAGGAAACTTTTGATTTCTGCTGCGCCCCCGGGAAACGGGATCCAGATCCACCATTGTATGCCAACAAAAACCTCTTGGGAAAACAGGCTCACACCGCCATGGGTAGAAACAGAAACAGCATCGTGCAAAGGGATGATATGCAAACCATGCTCAATAACAAAAGAATCAGAGATGAAAGAATGCGATGCACCGGTGTCAAACAACACACGTGCAGGAAAATCGAAAACAAGACAAGTACCTGCGATCACCCTGCTCGGCGTCTCCTCCGCCTGCTCCCTAGTAATGGCGTTGGCCTGAGCATGCTGAGGTCCAGAATAGAACGGCTGAGACGACTGTCTGAATCGCGACGGACCAGGCTACTGGAACGGCTTGAATGGAGTCTCACCAATCCTGGGCTTCTGAAACTGAGGGGAACGACCCCTAGACTGTCCTCCTCGACCCTGAGGCGGGGCTGCGGCTTGCTGCGATCCCACTGACGGACACACCCTAGCAAAATGCCCATACTGACCGCAAATTTTGCAAGAGCCCTGCACTCCAACACACTGGGTAGAAGGATGCTTGCCACCACAAAAACCACAAAACTCAGCCAGAGAACAACTGCTACTCGAACTAACTGAACCAGACAATCCAGAACCAGACTTCTTCTTTAACCGCTGACCGCGGGGTGGAGCCTCTGACGGCCAGACTGCTGTGCCACCTGCAGCTGCTGCTGCTGCTGGGGCTGATGGGCTGACTGCGAAGCCTGAGAGGACTGTGCTCTTTGACCAACAGGACGACCACCCTGCGCTACCAACTGCCTACAAGCACGACGACTCCGCAAACCCTCCTCAATATCGATAGCACTATCAACTGCTTCAGCATAAGTCTTGGGTTTGCTTGTCAGCACCATCTGATACAGTTCCTCATTCAAACCCTCTGAGAATCTGGTCCTCTTGGCCCTCTCTCGGCCAGAAACGTGCGGAACGTACGCCAACAAAGAAGAAATCCTCCTAGCATACTCACGAACAGACATCGAGCCCTGCCCCAGATGATCAAACTCCCGCTCACGGGCATTCACGTAAGACTCAGGAACATACTCCTGCCTAAAAGTCTCGCAAAAGCTATCCAAGTTATCCCAACGCCGGTCTCCAACAAAGTACTCGAAGCACCTCGCCACCAGCGCTCTGCACCCTTTCTAAGCTGAAGGGTCACCAAACTCAAACGAAGCTCGTCGTCATACTGGACACGATCGAAAATACCAGTGATGTTCCGAAGCTACGAATCTGCATCCTCGCTCGACTCATCGCCATTGAAGACCTGAGGGTTCTCCTCTGAAATCTCGCTATCACAACGTCCATCCTCTCCACAGGGGTAGGCAAGCCACCAACTTCCTCCTCCTCATCATGTCTACTACGAGTACGACTAGGAGCACTACACCGATCCTCATTCTGTCCCTCCGACTCCTGAAACTGCCCCCTACCTCTAGCTCTACGTCTAGGCGGCATCTATGAAGGCACTCAACAGGATAAGGCAACAGAGAACAGATACAGCAAAGATATACAACAATATGCATCACATAATCACATAGGTCAAGCACATGCAACACACGATACTGTGCCTAGACTCAAGTGTGATCAAAGAAATTGAGCTTATCCCAGCTTAAGCTCTGATATCAAAAATGTCAGGCCTCGTGCTCACAACAGAGAAAAATCACACAAACACAAGCGGAAGCTACTTAAAAGCGGGTAAAATTTTTGCTTTTGGCTTGACGGTTTAAAACAATATAATTTAAAATACAACAATACTCAAAATAGATATCCCAATTTAACAAAACCAACCAAACAAAGGCTACAAGCCCACGACAACAGTACAACATAAACATGTATCAGATACCTGGTAACAACCACAACCGAGTACCACAAAATACAACAAGAACACAGGGCATCCCCTGGCTATCTGTACTGATACATATAAATATGCTATACGCTAATGGGATACTCTAACCACCTCCTGGGCACCTCTAGCTTGGTCTGCTCCACGACCAGCTGGATAACCTGAACAACAAAAGAGGCAAGGAAAACAAACCAAGCCCCAGAGGGACATGGGGTCAAACCCCAGTACGGAGAGCAACTATAAAACAGCAGTAAACAACAAGAATAAAATGCAGATGCTATGCATGAGACCAGGGACAACAGCCGAAGGCTACAACCAAGTAAGGGAGCCAAAGAAACTCAATGCACAGCTCAACGGAATCTGCAATAGATATGTGTGTCCACGGTGAGTGTAGGATATGTGGGAGCTACCCACTCACCCCTACTCGCCCACCAATACCAGATGCATCAACAGCTCAACCTGCCGTTGCCCAACCTATGAACTGTGGTAGTTAGCCACTCGGCGCATAGGGGCTAACAAATCCTAGTAGGGAGATGAGAGTGCGGAATCACCGCTCGCCCTGGCATCCTGGTAAGAAACAGAGCAACAACAACGAAACAATGGCTGCAATAGCTGAAATGAGATAATATGCCGATGCGTGTATGAACTCAGGTAAACAGCAAGCATATAACATATGCACAACAACACATACACACGGCTGCACAAAACAGCAATTACACCAGGCAATTATACACGACATAACTCTCGGCCAGCACTACAAACAGGGCAGAACAATTCAGCAACCAGCCATTTTATCCAAGCCATAAACACTCTGATTTTACAAGCTCCAATCCGTACCTGATTCGGTGCAACAATTTACAATTCAAGCCTCTAGAAATCTGAATCCAACCTGCTAAACACACGAAAGATTCAGGGAAACATCAACAAAAGCTCACGGCAAACTACAAAAAGCTCTCGGCTGGAATCTATACACTAAAACCAGCTCTTATTCTAACAATTCGACTCCACAGGGAGCTTAAAACAAGGCTAGGAATAAGATTACAAGGCTAAACCAAAAAGGCTACCTGCACGCACAAACACACTGCCGAAGATAGCAGCTTCGTGCTTTTGCTCCAGCCAACGACAGCCTCCTAAAGCGGTAAGGAATGAAAGAGCTTTTCGAGAGGAGTTCAACGCTACCTCAAACGTGAAAAACGGTGGCCGGAATCGACGGTAAATCGCCGGAGAAGCTCACGGTGAACAGTACCCGAGGGTTTGAGCGAAGAATGACAGTCGGGAGAATTTTGCTAAGTATGGGATCTGGTAAATAATGAAAGGCCAACACTTCTAATATAAATACACGCATGAATCTGGTTAAAATAATACATCGACAGAAACAGATCTCACTGTTAGAGTAGATGCCCAACTATCCAACTTGTGGCGTGTGGGTTTATAGACTCTTGTATATGACAATCTTTATATATGATATTCGCATTTATTTATATGACATTCTTTACTTTCATTGTATGTATGATGATTTACAATTGCGTTGAGTAAAGACCTAGAATGCACTAAAGTGTATGTTAGATGTGATAGTGGGTATGACGGCTATCATGAAACACATCTAATAGTCGCTGTGTATTCTGAACATGTTCCTAGTCGATTGGGCCGTCAAAATGAGGATAAGGCCGCTGAGTTCGAGACTAGTATCTGCGATGCGAAGTACCATGTTTCATTGTCGAGGATTCACCGCTCGCAAATATGCGTGGATATCCTATGCTATCTGAGGGGATAATAGTGTATAAATCTCTGGCCAGAGTACTAGAAGTGTTTTAGGTAAATGTGTTTACCTAGTTACACTCGCGATGTCACTATTCGATCTCCAAGATGTATGTATGGCTATCGGATCTATAGAGACTCTCGATTTACCAATGGTCGTTGATCTGATCGGGATATATGGATTGAAAGGACCGTACTGTACGCTAACCACAACCAACTGGTTCTTGCAGGCACTATCAGTGATATCTAGGGGATCATGGGGCGACGTTTCTAGACGCTCTTACCATGATCCGATGGGCAAGTCCGGAATTGTGATTCCGGAGCCACAATGGTTGTGGGCCCACGGCTAGCTGTATCCCTGAACCATTGAGGGCCACACAAGTACTGGATTCGAGATTCCCGCACGGATACTCAGCTCAATGTGATGAGCATACGAAGAGAATTTTGGGAGTGCGACTTCCTAAAAAGTCAACAGAGGTCAAATCGTGATTTGCCGATGTTGAGGGGCAAAACGGTCATTTTGCACTGAGGTTCTGAAAAATGATTTTTCAGATCATAGTATTCAATTTTGGAAACTGAGTCGATCGGTCCGATCTGATCGGCGATCGGAGTTATAATGAAGTCTCGGTGATGGGGATGAACTGAATGTTCATCCGTTGGATCCGGGCCCGTTGGGCCGGTCCAAGTCCAACACCTAAGCTTATTTAATTAAGCCTAAGCCTAGACTAAACCTAACACTTGACACAACTCCCAAAACCCTAAATTGCGCCGCCCCTCCTCTCTCCCACAGGCCGCCGCCGCCTCCGCCCGTCGTCGCCGGGAATTCGTTTCCGGCCCACTCGACGGGGAGGAAACGGT
>KV004704.1:210350-222014 GCA_001598015.1 Dorcoceras hygrometricum
CATAGCTCTCGCGATCGATCATCCCAATGTTTACTTTATATATGTTGATATATAGTTTAATTGAATCCGCATGTTGCATGTTTTAAATTAGATTTAAATATGCATGAGACCAAAATTTTTCAAAAATAAAATCCCTCGTTTTAAATTTGATTTAAAACTTATATCAAGATAAAATGTTTATTCGATAAACAAAGGGTATTTAAAATTCGTTTAAATTAACCCTACCTTCCATCAACAATGGGTGTACGTCGATGCTACCCGTATACATGGCCCGGCTCATATTATTGAGGGGGTCATGTATGCCGAAAAGCTGTCCACGCCATTGACAACTGTTGTGAGTCGGCTGGAACTCCCTTTAACGTTGGCTCATATTATTGGGGACGTTAAGGGGACCGTCCTTCACGACTCAACATTGATGGTCAATCTTGACACGTGATAGTAAACGGCGTCATATTATTGGGCCCTTACTGGACGTGAGGTAAATACATGGAGGTCGCACCGGTTGCAATCGGAAACTACCTTTTGGGGGTCATGGATGGCTGATATTATTCGGGTCCATGATCGCTTGATTGGACTCCGTGTACCCACTAAAGAAACCTGTTTTCTCGATTTCATTAGAGGGTGGTGAAATCGTTAAAATAGTGGGAGGGTAATTCATAAAACTTAATGACCATGTTTTATGTCTTATCGTTTATTTTTTATATAGTTAGTAATGTATGTCGATTTTCTTTTCAGTATAACTGCTTTATAAAATGGTTTCGATGAAAAACAAGCTCGCTGCTATACTGGATAGCAACAGGTTCACCGGTCTGAACTACCAAGACTGGCTCCGCAACCTTAATATTGTATTGGCTTCGAAGAAGCTCCTCTATACGATAGAGAAGTGCCCTCCGGAGGAAACCCCTGCCGATATCAGCCCTGAGGAGCTGATTACGCTTAACCAATGGCGTGACGACGAGGTTAAAGCTCGATGCTATGTGATGGCATCGATGTCCAATGAAATGCAACGGCGCTTTGATAAGACAAAGTATTCCTCTGCCATACTCTTTCATCTCAAGGAACTGTACGGGGAGAACTCTCGACATGAGAGGTTCACAGCTGTCAAGGAGCTGATGACGAGCCGCATGCGCGATGGGACTTCGGTCCGCGAGCATGAGGTTCGTATGATTGGGCTCGTTGAAAAGCTGTCGGGCCTTGATATCGCGCTTCCATACGAGCTGTCGGTGGATGTACTTCTCCTCTCGCTACCCGCTGCATTTGACACCTTTGTGGTCAACTTCAACATGAACAAGCTGGAGGCCACCCTTGAAGAGGTGGTTAACATGCTTGTAGTGTTTGAGGGGACTATAAAGAAGGACAAACCCGTCCTGCTTCTGGGTTCTTCTTCCTCTGCGAAGAAGGGGCCCAGACGCAAGAGCAAGAAGCGTTCTGCTCCTGCGAAGGAGGAAAAGTCTGCCAAGAAGCCAAAGGCAAGGGCTTCTAAACCAAACAAGAGCGAGGATGTTTGCCACCACTGCCACAAGGCTGGGCATTGGAGGAGGAACTGCAAGGAGTACCTCGAGCAGTTGCGAACTGCGAAAGGTATGTTCTATGTTGAAATAAATATATCTCTTAATTCAACTTCTTGGGTACTTGGTACCGGATGTGGATCTCATATCTGCAATAATTTGCAGGTGATGACAAGAAGCCGATGTCTTAGAGAGGGTGAGACCCACTTGAGGCTTGGAAATGGAGCAAGGGTTGTGGCTATAGCTATAGGAGATGTTTATTTATTTCTGTCTTCTGATTTTAAGTTGTTGTTGAGAAACGTTTTATTTGTTCCCGAATTAATAAAGAACATTATTTCTGTTTCTATGCTTGATAGTGATGGATATTCTTGTATGTTTGCTAATTCGATTTGCAATATTTACAAGAATGAATGTTTAATTGGAATTAGGGAACGCGAAAACGATTTATACACCTTAAAATTAAAAGACGTTCCAACTCGCGATGTCGAAACACATACAACAACGATTAAACGGAAACAAGATAACTTGAACCCAGCACAACTTTGGCACGCTAGGCTAGGTCATATTTCTCTAAGTAGGATGAACAAGTTAGTTAGGAGTGACCTGTTTGATCTGTCAGACATTAACTCTCTACCGACTTGTGAATCCTGTCTTAAGGGAAAGATGACCAAGCAACCCTTCAAGGGCAAGGGTGAGCGTGCTCAAGGCCTATTGGATTTGATCCATACTGATGTGTACGGCCCATTTAGTATTGGTACTAAATACGGTCACACATACTTCATCACCTTTACCGACGATCACTCTAGGTATGGGTACCTGTACTTGATGAAGTACAAGTCTGAATCCTTTGAAAGGTTCAAAGAATTCAAGGCTGAAGTAGAAAATCAATTAGGCAAAAGTATTAAAGCACTTCGATCCGATCGAGGTGGTGAATACTTTAGTGCTGAATTTCAAGACTATCTGAAAGAGAATGGGATTCTCTCACAGTGGACCTCTCCGGCCACACCACAGCTCAATGGTGTAGCGGAGCGTCGTAATTGGACCTTGTTGGACATTGTTCGATCTATGATGAGCTTCACTGAGCTTCCTGCCTTGTTTTGGGGCTATGCGCTCGAAACGACGGTAATGTTGTTGAACAATGTCCACACCAAGGCAGTGGATAAAACTCCGTATGAGATATGGATGGGCAAACCACCCAAGTACTCATACATGAGGATTTGGGGATGTCCTGCTTACGTGAAGCAGACAGTGGGAGATAAGCTGGATACGAGATCCATCTTACGCTACTTCATTGGGTATCCAAAGAATTCCATTGGATACTACTTCTACTATCCGAGCGAAACAAAAGTGTTTGTATCTAGGAATTCCACCTTTATGGAAAGGGAATTTCTACTTGATAGAAAGGGCAAAATAGTAGAACTCGAAGAGGTTCGAGATCCAATTGAAGTACCACGTGAGTCTCCTGCACCTACAGAGCCAGTACCAGAAATGGTCGCACCCAGGAGATCCGAAAGGATTCCTAGGGCTCCTGAGAGATATGGTTTTCTCCTTGAAGATGATCAAGGTGATCAAGTTGTTGGATCTGATCCAAGAACTTTCAAGGAGGCAATTTCCGATGCCGATTCTAATTTGTGGCTTGAAGCAATGCAGTCTGAGTTTTACTCAATGCATGCTAACCAAGTTTGGACTCTGATTAACCCTCCCGAAGGAATTGTTCCTATTGGATGCAAATGGGTGTACAAGAGGAAACTTGGGCCTGATGGTAAGGTAATGACCTACAAGGCACGACTGGTCGCGAAAGGTTACACTCAAAGGCAAGGTGTTGACTATGATGAAACCTTCTCGCCAGTCGCAATGTTCAAGTCAATTAGGATCCTTTAGCCATAGCCGCATGGTACGACTATGAGATATGGCAAATGGATGTGAAAACTGTGTTCCTTAATGGAAACATTAAGGAAGAGATCTATATGACGCATCCTGAGGGTTTCACATCTGTCGGAAGCGAGCATAAGGTATGCAAGCTTCAGAGATCGATCTACGGTCTCAAACAAGCATCGCGGAGTTGGAACCTGAGATTCGATGAAACAATTAAGGAATTTGGTTTCATCAAGAATCCCGAGGAGCCATGCGTTTACAAGAAGGTAGTTAAAAGTGCTGTGACGTTACTCGTACTTTATGTTGATGACATTTTACTCATTGGGAATGATGTAGGAATGCTGCAGTCAACTAAAGTATGGTTGTCTAGTAGATTTTCGATGAAGGACATGGGTGAAGCATCCTATATTCTTGGAATACAGATCTATCGAGATTGATCTAAACGGATGCTCGGACTCACCAAAGCTACCTACATCGATACCATCCTTAAGAGGTTCTCTATGGAAGATTCCAAGAGAGGACACCTACCTATGTGCCACGGGGTCACTCTATCCAAGTCTATGTGTCCAAAGACTGATGAGGAGATAGAGAGTATGGCACGTGTACCATATGCCTCGGCAATAGGTAGTATTATGTATGGCATGATCTCGACTAGACAGGATGTCGCGTATGCTCTGAGTGTCACGAGCCACTACCAGGCCAACCCCGGGAGGTTCTCTATGGAAGATTCCAAGAGAGGACACCTACCTATGTGCCACGGGGTCACTCTATCCAAGTCTATGTGTCCAAAGACTGATGAGGAGATAGAGAGTATGGCACGTGTACCATATGCCTCGGCAATAGGTAGTATTATGTATGGCATGATCTCGACTAGACAGGATGTCGCGTATGCTCTGAGTGTCACGAGCCACTACCAGGCCAACCCCGGCCAATTGCATTGGAAGGCTGTGAAGGATATTCTTAAGTACTTACGAAGGACTAAGAATATCTTCATGGTCTATGGGGGTGGTGAACTGAAACTGGAAGGCTACAGTGATTCTAGCTTCCAGTGTGACGTGGATGATTCGAAATCAACCTCTGGATTTGTATTCATGCTCATTGGTGGTGCTGTCTCTTGGAAGAATTCCAAGCAAGACACCATCGCGGATTCAACCACTATGGCTGAGTACATTGCAGCATCAGCTGCTGCTAAGGAGGCCGTTTGGATAAGTAATTTCGTCCAAGAGTTGGGCGTCATTCCTAATGGAGTTGGTCCAGTCCCGGTGTACTGCGACAACATGGGTGCCGTTGCGCAAGCAAAGGAGCCTAGGTCTCACCAAAGATCCAAACACATACTGAGGAAATACCACATAATCCGAGATATTGTGGCTAGAGGTGACATAGCAGTTGAGAGAGTCGCCTCTGCGGACAACGTTTCTGATCCACTTACGAAGCCCTTGCCAGGACCCTTGTTTGAAAAACATCGCGAAACAATGGGACTGCGTCTGATTAGTAGTTGGCTTTAGGGCAAGTGGGAGATTGTTAGAGTTGATGCCCAACTAGCCAACTTGTGGCGTGTGGGTTTATAGACTCTTGTATATGACAATCTTTATATATGATATTCGCATTTATTTATATGGCATTCTTTACTTTCATTGTATGTATGATGATTTACAATTGCGTTGAGTAAAGACCTAGAATGCACTAAAGCGTATGTTAGATGTGATAGTGGGTATGACGGCTATCATGAAAGACATCTAATAGTCGCTGTGTATTCTGAACATGTTCCTAGTCGATTGGGCCGTTTGGTTGTACTGATTAGTCCTCACGACTCGAAACGTCATTGAGACTCTACATGATAGGCGTCTCACTTTGACCCGTTTGCCGACTCACTTGGGGTCATAAGGCGTCGGGATTGGGTGAGACCCCGATGCATGTAGGAGTCGATGCATCGTTATCGAGGATTCACCGCTCGCAGATATGCGTGGATATCCTATGCTATCTGAGGGGATAATAGTGTATAAATCTCTGTCCAGAGTACTAGAATTGTTTTAGGTAAATGTGTTTACCTAGTTACACTCGCGATGTCACTATTCGATCTCCAAGATGTATGCATGGCTATCGGATCTATAGCGACTCTCGATTTACCAATGGTTGTTGATCTGATCGGGATATATGGATTGAAAGGGCCGTACTGTACGCTAACCACGACCAACTGGTTCTTGCAGGAACTATCAGTGATACCTAGGGGATCATGGGGCGATATTTCTAGACGCTCTTACCATGATCCGATGGGCAAGTCCGGAATTGTGATTCCGGAGCCACAATGGTTGTGGGCCCACGGCTAGCTGTATCCCTGAACCATTGAGGGTCACACAAGTACTGGATTTGAGATTCCCGCACGGATACTCAGCTCAATGTGTTGAGCATACGAATAGAATTTTGGGAGTGCGACTTCCTAAAAAGTCAACAGAGGTCAAATCGTGATTTGCCGATGTTGAGGGGCAAAACGATCATTTTGCACTGGGGTTCTGAAAAATGGTTTTTCAGATCATAGTATTCAGTTTTGAAAACTGAGTCGATCGGTCCGATCTGATCGGCGATCGGAGTTATAATGAAGTCTCGGTGATCGGGATGAACTGAATGTTCATCCGTTGGACCCGGGCCCGTTGGGCCGGTCCAAGTCCATTCTTAATTCTATTTAATTAAGGCTAGACTTCATAACTTAACAACTCATTATTGCAAACCCTAACCCTAAGCACAAAACCGCCGCCCCCTCTCTTCCCAAGCCCTCACGCCGTCGCCACCGCCGCTTCACCGGAAAATTGTTTCCGGCCTAGTTTTTCGAGGAGAATCCATTGGCGATAAAATCCTTCAGCCTTCTAGTGCAGGCTGATTGGAGGGAGATCGATTCCGGTCGTGGACCTGATTGACGGATCTACCGCCACCTACCGTGAAGAGCCGGCGTTCTTGTAATCCCGGTTGGAGCCAGGCACAAGTGCCAGCAAGTATACACTAAAACACCCTATGAATGTCATAGATCTTTGAATTGTTCATCGTATTGATCGTCTCCCGGCACATGTTTATTTGTTCTTCCGCTGCCTCGCCGGGGGGCGTGATCCGGATCCCAACACTCACAAGCCATCCAACACATGCGCTAAAACCACGGTGAAGTTTGAACACCAAAGCGCTAAAAGCTGGAAATAGCGCAACGCTAAAACGACGTCGCACAGCACCATGGTGAAGTCTGGAACGCTAATAACAAACGCTGGTGAAATCTAAAATACAAAGCGCTAAAAGCTGATCGCTGAAATCTGGTCACTCGAACGCTAAACTCGCGAAACAGATCTCCCGCCAGCGTTCACCAAAACGGCGTCGTAGCAAATTATCAACACGACATCGTTTTACCCTCAACACAAAAACATGTTGCTAAGGTCTGAACAACAAACACGCTAACAGATTTCACAAACACGCTGCGGCCAGATCTCTACACATTCTCACAAGACATCCGGACCTCACCAAACGACGGCGTATCAATCCCTCTCGCTACAAAACACGCCGCAACACCAAGCGTCCAGATTTCTCAAAATCCGAACAGATTTTACCAACAATTCAGATTTCTCACAAAATCAGATTTCAAACTCGAAAATTCCAAAATTTCTAGAATTGCTCTAAATGTGATTTCTGACCAGAAAATGCAAACGAAACCTCTAAAAAGAATTCCCAACATCCAGAATTCCTCAAAAACCGATTAATCCAACAATTAATCTTTATTACAATTTCAGGTCTCACACCAGTGCTTAATGGACACGAATCTCCAGCAAGCACAAATCATCTTGCATCTTTATGATCAGCACAGAACACCAGAACAGCCTCCCCTGGTGTTGGTCTAACTGCACCCAAAGTCGTTCCTCTACCAGCTCAGTGTAAACCCTAGGACCAGCTTGCGTTCGAGCCGATCCACTCCAGCTACTAATCTCTAAGTTGTTTTATCTAGATTAGTTAACCACTAATCTGGACTGATTAGGCCGTTAATCATCTCAGCTAATTACAATACTGACATTCTCCCCACCTTAAGGTATTTCGACCTCGAAATAAAAAAAAACAACAGCCTGCACAACCAACATGGAAACACCCGGCTACTCAGGTCTAGAGTCTAAGCACGTTTCAAGTTTTTAGTTCAAAAATTAGTCAATGGTAATGATTAAAACCAGAGTCTCCAAATTCAACGGGGTGCCCAAGGATCCAATAAACCTTGGCATAGTTCTGGAATTCCATCCATTCCCCTCAGTCTCCTGTGGATTCTCCATTGCTCAATAAAAACGCGAATCCTTCTTACAGAGAAGCTTTCCTTCCTTGTTCATAGCTCCACAGTTCAGAAATAATGTATCGCCCGCTTGGGTTGTATTCATTTATCTCGAATAAAGTGGATGTCATAGCATTGTAAACTTCGATGCCGTGATTTCCTTTAAGATCCACTAGCTTCTCATCTTCTTAATTGCTTCACGGAATGATTTGCTGTCAAGCTCACCTATTCTCTTGATACAGATACAAGCATTCGATGTTATAACTTTCAAGCCGTTGATTAGTTCTTTTCGTGATTCTTGTAGTTCATCATTGATCTTGCGCTCCTGCACATTTAAAGTGTGGTTCAATGCTTGCATATCCTCGAGTTCTCCTTCCTTTTCCTCCAAGGACTTAAGCGGCAAATCCACTTTTTCTAGCACTTCCAGATCGCTTTCCACTCCCATGAGCATTAATACGTTTAATTTACCTCTCAATCTCTCAATTTCAAGATCCATCATAATCTAGCTGGAGTACTCGATCAAAAGCCTGAAAATCCAGAGACCTACACCTTAGAAGCGCAATTGGCTCGGCTATCTCGCAAAGTATTCGCTATTGATCAAATCAGATCCTCTTGGTCCTTCACATGCTGCACAAAACCTGGTGAAGACCACTGATTTTTCCAAAACTTCTTCTAGTTTATAAAGCGACCTGTGCTTCTCGCCAAGCAAAAACCTCAAAGTATGTCATCCCGAACACAACTTGGTAGCCAAGACAGCACGAAACTCAACCAAGACGGGGAAATCCGGTCAACCAAAAGCGAAAATCATCGCTACTGCTCGCAACATGCCTTCCAAAATCTGCACGACCTGCTAAAATTGGTCATTGGTTGGGTGGTAAGCTGCTCTCATCGCCCATAGAGACTCCAAAGTTGTCTGCAAGATCTTTCATCCTCAGAATGATACTCCAGAAATTCTTTCTGGGCTCTATCAAAACCAGCACACCATGTCATCTCGCTACAAGGTTGATGTACCATCACGTCATCTTCCTCAATAAAACGGTCACCCCGAATGGACACATCAAAATACCTCTCGATCTACGGGTACAATCAACCCAGGGACAACAGTCAAGCATGCTCTAAGCTGATTCCAGCACAGCTTAGCTTACCCAACTAACAGTCAACTCGGCTGGGACGAGCGAACGGTCAACAAAAGGTCCTAAGCTGTTACTCAGTTCGCAATGCTCAGCACGACTCCAGCTGAAAGCTCGACTTACCACAATCACTCTGCCTTCACAGATCAGCGTGGCAATGATCAGTAAGGCTCCATGTTTCCATTCAACATCAGAAGAGCCTAAGGTCAGCTTGCTTTCTACATCTGAAGATTCTGTCTACACTGATTCATCATACTTCGAATCCAAGGCCTCTCACGCTGAATAAATCAGTTCAACATCGTCGCCTGTTGGATAAGACTCCTATCCACGTCTCCAAGCAATAGTTCCCTATCTCACTGGATTAGCAGCAGCATCAGCCCTGCTATCGTCGAACTTTCTTCAATCCAGCAGATGCACGCAAGTAAAGGAACTATAGAAGTCAGGGCAGTTCCTGTTACCAACTCCATGCTAAATCAATCTCTCGTTCCCAAGGAAAGTCCAGCAAGTTCATCTGGAACAATATCAGGGAACTAACAATCCACGGGGATATCCAATAGCCAAGTACCTGCGATCACTCCTTCGGCAACAAGACCATCTTCGGCACCATCGAAGGTAGAAGGATATGATCGCTGAAATCTAATCAGAACCGGCTTCACATCATCAACTCATAGAGTCAAAAGCTCCACCTCGGTCTCGGACAGTCGCGCATGATGTCTCAAGCATACAGATTACACACGACGGGCTAAGGCCACTCAGCCTACATCCACCAATTCGACATGCTTATCTTAAAGCTGTAACTCAAGCTCAGAATTCGCACCTTTGCTCATTTCTTACCACCGATCTTCAATCCAAGCTCATGGTGGAAATAGCCAGCTTGCTACCCCAAACCCTAGCTCTCGGCCACCACTCTGGTCCAACAAACTCAAGAGAGCTACGGAGCTGCGAAACACCTACAGGAATTAACACAAATCTACGCTCAAACAGCTCACAACCTACACCTAAAAGATCGACCAGCATAGGCTCTACTGCTAAACTCAAATCCCATTCAAATACAGATATCGAAGGGTTGAAATCAAATCTATAAACTTCAGCTACCTCAAATGAAGCTCAACACAAAGCCGACAGTGCTACAATCGTACGCTCTAGCTCCTTTCGACTCCTATATTCCAGTTTATTTGCTCAACACAAAGCCGACAGTGCTACAATCGTACGCTCCAGCTCCTTTCGACTCCTCTATTCCAGTCACCATCGGTCTCCAAACTGGTACAAAATTAAATCTCTCGAACAGGTTCTTCCAGCGGTAGCACTCTAGCTCAACTCCGACCGGTCAAGCTCCGGAAATCAAAAGAAGAAGGTCTCGTGTGAACAGTACAAACTTTTAGGCTTTCCTGTTGGGGATCCGGATCCGCCCCCCGGCAAGGCAGCGGAAGAACATAAATAAACAGCCGGGAGACGATCAACATGAAAAATTCAATAACGATTATCGACATAAATAGGGGGTTCAAAACCACTACCTTGCTGGCACTTGTGTCTGGCTCCAACCGTAGTTACAATAACGTCGGCTCTTCTCGGTAGATTGCGGTAGATATTGCCAATCCGGTCCACGACCAGAAACGAGACTCCTTCGTCAGCCTGCACTAGAAGGACTGACGAGATCAGCACGAACGGATTCTCCTCGTCGAATTGGCCGGAAACGAATTTCCGACGACGACGGGCGGCGGCGGCTTGTGAGTGAGTAGGGGGCGGCCAAAGCTAGGTTTTTGGGTTTCAAGATTGTATCAAGTGTTTAGTTAAATGAAGCTTAGTCTAATTAAATAGACTTAGGAGTTGGACTTGGACCGGCCCAACGGGCCCGGGTCCAACAATGAACATTCAGTTCATCTCCACCACCGAGACTTCATTGTAACTCCGACCGCCGATCAGATTGGACCGATCGATTCGGTTTCCAAAACTAAATAATATGATCTGAAAAACCGTTTTTCAGAACCCCAGTGTAAAATGACCGTTTTGCCCCTCAACAGCGGGAAACCCCGGTTTGACCCCTGTTGACTTTTAGGAAGTCGCACTTCCCGAAATCCTCTTCTCGTGCTCAACACATTGAGCTGAGTATCCGTGCGGGAATCTCGAATATAGTACTTGTGTGACCCTCAATGGTTCAGGGATACAGCTACCGTGGGCCCACAACCATTGTGGCTCCGGAATCACAATTCTGGACCTGCCCAACGGATCATGGTAAAGCGTCTAGCAACATCGCCCCATGATCCCCTGGGTATCACTGATAGTACCTGCAAGAACCAGTTGGTCGTGGTTAGCGTACAGTACGGTCCTTTCACTCCATATATCCTGATCAGATCAACGACCATTGGTAAATCGAGAGTCGCTATAGATCCGATAGCCATGCATACATCTTGGAGATCGAATAGTGACATCACGAGTGTAACTAGGTAAACACATTTACCTAAGACACTTCTAGTACTCTGGCCAGAGATTTATACAATATTACCTCCTCAGATAGCATAGGATATCCACGCATGTCTGCGAGCGGTGAATCCTCGACAACGATGTATCGACTCCTACATGCATCGGGGTCTCACCCAATCCCGACGCCTTATGACCCCAAGTGAGTCGGCAAACGGGTCAAAGTGAGACGCCTATCATGTAGAGTCTCAATGACGTTTCGAGTCGTGAGGACTAATCAGTACAACCAAGACCTCGGACTTATCCACTCGACAAATGGTAACCACTTGGAAAGTCCGAACGAGGGTAGTTCGATAGATCACCAGGTCACTATCTATCTGCATGCTCAGAACATCACAATGTTCCCTACCAATGAAACATGGTACTTCACATCGCAGATACTAGTCTC
>KV004704.1:267525-283243 GCA_001598015.1 Dorcoceras hygrometricum
TCTTTCATTTCCGAATTGATTCCATATCAGTTCGACGCCATCAAGATTCTTATCCGATCTTGACATGAATATTCATCTATCGAAACCATCTCCGGCTTCGAAAATCAGGCCAACTCAGTCCTGGGCATTAGAATCAATTCAATTCTCTTCAATATGCAAACTCATGCAAATATAAAAGATCCACTACCTGTGATGGATCGACACACACATAACTCAAGTTCTAATTCAAGAACAGTTCTACATCAAGAACAGTAATCAAATATGTATGTGATTTCAGCGGAATACTCAAGAAATATCATTCTCTAGTAATCTAGTTCCTGACTCTTCTGTCAGATTATACCTTTGTTCCTCTGTTTTCAAATACTTCAATCAGGGTTCTTAAGCTCTGTTCCTTACTTCCAGAGATACTTGCGGGATCATTCATCGGAATACTCAAGAAATATCATTCTCTAGTAATCTAGTTCCTGACTCTTCTGTCAGATTATACCTTTGTTCCTCTGTTTTCAAATACTTCAATCAGGGTTCTTAAGCTCTGTTCCTTACTTCCAGAGATACTTGCGGGATCAAAGGTCGATAGCTGAATTCAATATGTTCTCAGTATTTCAAATTCATGCTTATTTATAGACAATGATTTCTGTATTTCTTGCAACATTTCCAACGTATTCAATTCGAGTTCCACGTGTCATGCTGAGTATTCAACCAAGATATACTTCCACCGCTTCGAAGGTGGATAACGATAAACAGATTCCTCAACTGCTGTCCATCGTCCTCAGTCGATGTTCAATATCGTTGATCTCCAGCAGACGCAAGAATCAGCTGTTGTAATAACCAGTCGCAACAACAGGAATCCAGTCGCAACATAAATCCAGTCGCAACATCAATTCAGTCGCAACAATTCAAAGCTCAAAACGATATCGTTATAACTAAATCCAACGACGTCGTTACATGTCATCAGCTGGTACTACTTCACTCAAAAGAACCAGCAGCTGGTCGCACTTCCATTCTAACAGCTGATTTCGCAATAATAATCGAAACGGTATCGTATCAACATCTCCTGTTTATAATCAAAACGGTGTCGCATTGATCCCTCGACTGGATCATCAGCAGATACCAAAATCTCTCGACTGATTTCCAACTCCTCGTCTGGTTGCTAAACGACGACGTATCAAGGCTCATAGTCATAATTCAAAACGCTGTCGTATATTCTCTCAGCTGGACCCTCGACTGGTTTGCGTTTAATATCAAAACGACGACGTCTTACCTACGTCATCATCAACCAGCAGATACAATAATAACCAGCAGATACACATCAATGACCAGCAGGTATATAAACCAGCAGATGCGTAAGAAACTCTTGCTGCTGATTCTCGTGCGTAACAGTAACTAACACGTGGCACTTTCTCATTGCCCCTTCTATTCGCGCGTCTGTTTCCAGCCGAAATCAACACTAATGCTTCAACTTAATTTCAAAATTCCACCAGTCGCGAGCTACAGTAACCTGCCGCTGATTTTATCAAATCGCTTCGTCTGGTTACTGCGTCTGGTTCCTACACTTAGCGTGATTTAACGATCTTCAGTTCATGAATCACCCAACATTTCCAGAAGAAATACGAGCTCATAATCAAGCTTCAGTAATTCATAAATGTCGAACTTACTCGACTAATCCTCTTCTTAATGATTCTGGGCATTACATTTCTCCCCCTCTAAGATTTGAGTTCGTCCTCGAACTTATCAGCAGTCGCTATAGAGATATATGAACATAAGGAGAAATTGATGCTGAACCAGAGCTAACCTTATTGGAAGAGATACGGGAATCGTTGTCTCATATCATCTTCCACTTCCCAGGTTGCTTCTTCAACGCCATGTCGATTCCATTGAATCTTCACTAATGGAATCGTTTTCGTGCGAAGGTGCTTGTCTTTCCGATCAAGAATCTGAATTGGTTGTTCGAAATAGCTCAAAGTTTCATCCAACTCAGCTTCTTCAGCAGGAATAACATGAGAAGTATCAGGCATATACTTCCTCAACATAGATACATGAAAAACATCATGTATACCCGAGAGAGATGGAGGTAAAGCCAGTCGATATGCTAGATCACCTATCTTCTCTAGAATTTCATACGGACCAATGAATCTAGGAGACAATTTTCCCCGCTTTCCAAATCTAATTGTACCCTTGAAAGGAGAAATTTTCAAGAATACTTTGTCCCCTGTTTCAAAACTCAAAGGTCTTCGTCTGGTATTCGCATACTTGGCTTGCCTATGTTGTGCTGTTCGCATTTTCTGCTGAATCAATTTTACTTTTTCAGTCATCTCTCTAATCAAGTCTGGTCCTAGCTCAGGCACTTCGGAAACATCATCCCAATATAATGGTGAACGACACTTCCTTCCATACAACGCTTCAAACGGAGCCATTTCGATGCTGGTTTGATAGCTGTTGTTGTATGAGAATTCTACCAGTGGTAATGAATCTTGCCATGACATCCCAAAATCCAATACTACTGCTCTAAGCATATCTTCAAGTGTCTGAATCGTTCTCTCAGATTGCCCATCAGTTTGAGGATGATAAGCAGTGCTTAGATGTAGTTTCGTACCCAGTGCTTGTTGTAAACTACTCCAGAAATGAGAAGTAAATCTGGGATCTCTATCAGACACAATTGATTTTGGTATTCCATGCAATCTTACCACTTCTCTAACATACAAATCTGCCATTTGATCATGTCGATAGGTCATTCGATAAGGAATAAAACACGCATATTTTGTCAACCTATCGATAATCACCCAAATTGCATCACAACCTCTGGATGATTTTGGCAATTTCGTTACAAAGTCCATGGAAATATGATCCCATTTCCATTCAGGAACTGATAGACTCTGTAATAAACCAGCAGGTTTCTTTCTTTCCGCTTTTACCTGCTGACAATTCAAGCATTTTGAAACAAATTCAGCCACATCAGTCTTCATTTGTTTCCACCAATATTGTTTCTTTAAATCATTGTACATCTTTCTGCCACCAGGGTGAATGCTGAATTTGCTTCGATGAGCTTCATTCAAAATCTGATCTTTCAATTCCTTAATATCTGGAATAACAAGTCTGCTATTCACATACAACACATCTTCGTTGTTGATGCGGTATTCAGATTGATGTCCTGACTTCACCAGCTCAATCGATTTCTGGATATTCAAATCTCTCTTTTGTGCTTCTTTAATTCGAATCAGCAGGTCAGGTTCAGCACTGATAGCACAAATTCTCATTGGTTTGCTCTCCAATTCAAATACATATCCAGACATGCAGCAAGTTTCTATCAACTTCGACACTCCAATCGTAGTCAAAGATAGAACACAAATCTTTCTACTCAAAGCATCAGCTGCTGCATTCGACTTTCCTGGATAGTACTTGATTTCACAATCAAAATCTTTCAATAAATCCAGCCATCTTCTTTGTCTCATGTTCAATTCTGACTGGGAAAACAGATACTTCAGACTCTTATGATCAGAAAAGATCTCGAATTTCTCACCATACAAATAATGTCGCCATATCTTCAGGGCAAACACGATGGCTGCTAATTCAAGATCATGAATTGGATAGAGAATTTCATGAGGTTTGAGCTGTCTTGAGGCGTATGCAATCACATGACATCGCTACATTAGAACACACCCTAATCCGTGGTGAGATGCATCGCAATACACAACAAATCCATCAGTACCTACAGGAATTGATAGAACTGGTGCAGTAGTTAGTCTTTTCTTCAACTCAAGAAAACTGTTCTCGCATGCTTCTGACCACCGAGCTCATAATCAAGCTTCAGTAATTCATAAATGTCGAACTTACTCGACTAATCCTCTTCTTAATGATTCTGGGCATTACAATTCGTGCGGCCAGTGCACGATGAGCGGTGAGACATCGCACGGCCGAGGCGCTCGATGAGCGCGGCAGGCGCACGGCCGAGGCGCGCAACGCGTGCGGCAGGAGCACGGCCGAGGCGGGTGATTGCGGCGGTCGGCGGCCAGCTTCGAGGCTTTGATTTTAATTCTGAAAAACGAGAGTTAGACACAATTATGGCAATTCGTATGATCAGATCCGAAAAACCTGGCTCTGATACCACTGTTGGGGATCCGGATCCGCCCCCCGGCAAGGCAGCGGAAGAACATAAATTAACAGCCGGGAGACGATCAATACGAAAAATTCAATAACGATTATCGACATACATAGGGGGTTCAAAACCACTACCTTGCTGGCACTTGTGCCTGGCTCCAACCGTAGTTACAATAACGTCGGCTCTTCTCGGTAGAGTGCGGTAGATATCACCAATCCGGTCCATGACCAGAAACGAGACTCCTTCGTCAACCTGCACTAGAAGGACTGACGAGATCAGCATGAATGGATTCTCCTCGTCGAATTGGCCGGAAACGAATTTCCGGCGACGACACGCGGCGGCGGCGGCGGCGCACGGCGGGCGGCGGCGGCGGCGGCTTTTGAGTGAGGAGGGGGCGGCCAAAGCTAGGTTTTTGGGTTTCAAGATTGTATCAAGTGTTTAGTTAAATGAAGCTTAGTCTAATTAAATAGACTTAGGAGTTGGACTTGGACCGGCCCAACGGGCCCGGGTCCAACAATGAACATTCAGTTCATCTCCACCACCGAGACTTCATCGTAACTCCGATCGCCAATCAGATCGGATCGATCGATTCAGTTTCCAAAACTGAATAATATGATCTGAAAAACCGTTTTTCAGAACCCCAGTGTAAAATGACCGTTTTGCCCCTCAACAGCGGGAAACCCCGGTTTGACCCCTGTTGACTTTTAGGAAGTCGCAATTCCCGAAATCCTCTTCTCGTGCTCAACACATTGAGCTGAATATCCATGCGGGAATCTCGAATCTAGTACTTGTGTGACCCTCAATGGTTCAGGGATACAGCTAGCCGTGGGCCCACAACCATTGTGGCTCCGGAATCACAATTCCGGACCTGCCCAACGGATCATGGTAAAGCGTCTAGCAACATCGCCCCATGATCCCCTAGGTATCACTGATAGTGCCTGCAAGAACCAGTTGGTCGTGGTTAGCGTACAGTACGGTCCTTTCACTCCATATATCCCGATCAGATCAACGACCATTGGTAAATCGAGAGTCGCTATAGATCCGATAGCCATGCATACATCTTGGAGATCGAATAGTGACATCGCGAGTGTAACTAGGTAAACACATTTACCTAAGACACTTCTAGTACTCTGGCCAGAGATTTATACAATATTACCTCCTCAGATAGCATAGGATATCCACGCATGTCTGCGAGCGGTGAATCCTCGACAAAGATGCATCGACTCCTACATGCATCGGGGTCTCACCCAATCCCGACGCCTTATGACCCAAAGTGAGTCGGCAAACGGGTCAAAGTGAGACGCCTATCAGCATCGCAGATACTAGTCTCGAACTCGGGCGGCCTTATCCTCATTTTGACGGCCCAATCGACTAGGAACATGTTCAGAATACACAGCGACTATTAGATGTGTTTCATGATAGCCGTCATACCCACTATCACATCTAACATACGCTTCAGTGCATTCTAGGTCTTTACTCAACGCAATTGTAAATCATTTACACACATAATGAAAGTAAAGAACGCCATATAAAAGAATGCGAATATCATATATATAAAGACTGTTTCATACAAGAGTCTATAAACCCACACGCCACAAGTTGGCTAGTTGGGCATCTACTCTAACATTTCCAGG
Organism: Dorcoceras hygrometricum; assembly: GCA_001598015.1. Taxonomy (NCBI): domain Eukaryota; kingdom Viridiplantae; phylum Streptophyta; class Magnoliopsida; order Lamiales; family Gesneriaceae; genus Dorcoceras; species Dorcoceras hygrometricum. Next base: position 273,256 of record KV004704.1, read on the forward strand.
GTTATGTTTCGAGAGAGTATGGGTATCTGTCAGGCCTCGTGCACTATACAGAGTTAAACCACGCAAAAAAATAACGGAAGCATACAAAATTGGCTTAAAATTTTCGCTTTGGCCTGACGATTAAAAATATAATTTAAAATACAACAATACTTAAAGTATCCCAATTTCAACACAATTCAGTACAACAGTACAGCATTAAAACACATATCAAGTACCAAACAACATCTACTACAAAAAACATATCAGTTCGGGACCTAAGCTACTCTTCACCAACAGCCAGCTATCCTCTCAGCTCTCACATGCGGTTTATGCCCCAACAGCTCAGAAGAACTAGGCCAAACTCTTACCTGATATGTCTAACAAAAAAGCTCACAACAAGTGCTACCGTAACAGCTCACAGCAGCGGACCAGTTCACGTACTGGTCAGCTCACATAGAACAATAGCTCTTGCCAACCGGCTCTTCGCCATCAGCTCTCGCCTAAGCTGATTTTGTTGAACCAGCTCGCGGAAAGGCTTTATACCATCAATCATCAAAGCTGATTCTTATCAATCCACATCCTTGAGCTGTAACTTCTCCGCTGATTTAACTCACTAATTACCATCTGAAAATTTCCAGTCTCGCAAGAGATCCAGCCAAAACTATCTGCTACAGATAGCATCTTGTCTAAGCTGAAGACCCCGACAGCTCGGGTCTACACAAGACATCATCACTAGCCTAAGTATAAGCTGGTACTTCCAAACGACGTAGCATCATCCCCACGATTCTGAATCCAGCACAAATCACTACACAGCCATAAAATTAGAAGTAATTTGCTAGATAGAGAAACTCTAAGCTCTGAAGATGATGAAGATCATCTCAAGAGCAGATGACAAGAGCAAATTAGAAGAGTTGCTCCAGAGCGGTTGCAAACGAGAGGAGAAGAAGAGAGCGTTGAACAGCTCGATGAAGCAACCAGCTCGAAGACAAGACCAACTCAGTGCAAACCAGAACGGAGAAAATCTATCAAGCTGGTTAAGGTCAAACCAGCTCAGATAGCATGACAGATGCTATCAAATCTATGAGCAAAGAGATTTGAATACAAGACTATACGAAGACTACTTTTCAATATTCAAATCGATTTGTCGTATTGTCTTCTAAAAGTACAGTGCTCACGTGCTTAAAGTAAATAAAAGCCTGCAACACATTTAAAGACAAAGGACGCAAAGTACAACATTGTCAGAAAACTTTCAACGGCTACAAATTTGTGTCCAACGGATATAACTCCGCATCAGGCTATATATAGAGAACATCACAAGCAAACAAAGAGAATGACCATGTTGAGAACAGCGAAGTCGAAAGGTGTTGTGCGAACCAAAATATAAAAGAAGAAAGCACAACCCTGGGAAGACATCAAAGAACCAGCTCGGACAGGAGCACTTCCGAGTGTGTGAGATTTTATCCTTAAGAGATCACGATATACATTGTAAATATCACACACGATTCACTCACATATTTGAGAGAGCTGATTAGATTAGCTGAGTGAATCGACAACAAAAACTACTTTCATTGTAGTCTTTGTACAGAGACGTTAAAAAAGTCTATGTTGTCTTTCACACTGAGACGTTAAAGAAGTGTCTGTAGCCTTTATCACTGAGGCAGTAAAGAAGTGAGTTAGACACACGCAGCTCACGGGCTAGTGTGCAGTGGTGGTTGCTAAGAGTTCTTGCGGCTGCTGGTCGTAGGAGTGGGTTACAGCGAGGGTCGCTGTAATCAAAGCCTTCTAGTGAATCCTTCCAGATTTCAGAAGAATGGGAGACGTAGAAGATTCAGCTTCGAACTTCCATAAACAAATCACAGCGTATTCTCTTTATAGCTTTCAGCATTTACATTCACGCATTTCATGTTTCATTACTATGCGTAAACTGTTTTAATGGCTTTCAAATATAAGAGTTCAGTTTGAGTTTTTTCCGCATGATTTTAACTCATAACTCAATCTGTATCTCAGTGCACTAACATTCAAGAACACTGAGCTTTTGCAGCTCAATATTTAATAAACCAGATTGTTTGTGTTAACCAGCTCGCAGAGCAGCTCGCAGAGTTGTTGGTCCCGCTTCACGCCGATCTGGTTTCCCAGTTGCGTGCTGGTTTTCAAACTCCTAATTTTAAAATGCACGTAACTTACGGGTTTGGTGTTTAGGTTGTGTGAGAGCCTACGTGAGTTGTGTCAGAGCTCACGGAGACCCCCGAAATTCGATCCTAACATCTGCTCCTTCAGTTCAGAGTATCTAGAACTTCCCAGAACTGTTCTCCTCAAAGCTGTAATCTCCAGAACAGCTTGCGGCAGAAGGCTCCTTCAAACCAACAAAAGTTCGGATCAAATTGCATCTACAGTATCTTCGATCAGCTCAAACCCCGACATTGTTCCAGCTTAAATCTTCCAGTACACACAACCAGCTCAGCGTATCCGACACATCTCTAAGCTGGTTCCATCCCACATTAAAGCAGGAATTCCCAGAGCTGCTTCCCTCTAAGCTGGTGTCCCCAAAACCAGCTTAGAACAAATCTATCCAACCATATCACGCACAAACACAGGTCAGTTCTTGCAGTTCAGTTCGGGACCTAAGCTGCTCTTCACCAACAGCCAGTTATCCGCTCAGCTCTCACAAGCAGTTTATGCCCTAACAGCTAAGAAGAACTATGCCAAACTCTTACCTGATCTGTCTAACAAAAAAGCTCACAACAAGTACTACCGTAACAGCTCACAGCAGCAGACCTCACATAGAACAATAGCTCTTGCCAAACCGGCTCTTCGCCATCAGCTCTCGCCTAAGCTAATTTTGCTGAACCAGCTCGCGGAAAGGCTTTATACCATCACGCATCAAAGCTGATTCTTATCAATCCACATCCTTGAGCTGTAACTTCTCCACTGATTTAACTCACTAATTACCATCTGAAAATTTCCAGTCTCGCAATAGATCCTGCCAAAACTATCTGCTACAGATAGCATCTTGTCTAAGCTGAAGACCCCGACAGCTCGGGTCTACACAAGACATCATCACTAGCCTAAGTCTAAGCTGGTACTTCCAAACGACGTAGCATCATCCTCACGATTCTGAATCCAGCACAAATCACTACACAGCCCAATGCTACAAGAGCGGTTGCAAACGAGAGGAGAAGAAGAGAGCGTTGAACAGCTCGATGAAGCAACCAGCTCGAAGACAAGACCAACTCAGTGCAAACCAGAACGGAGAAAAGCTATCAAGCTGGTTAAGGTCAAACCATCTCAGATAGCATGACAGATGCTATCAAATCTATGAGCAAAGAGATTTGAATACAAGACTATACGAAGACTACTTTTCAATATTCAAATCGATTTGTCGTATTGTCTTCTAAAAGTACAGTGCTCACGTGCTTAAGTAAATAAAAGCCTGCAACACATTTAAGACAAAGGACGCAAAGTACAACATTGTCAGAAAACTTTCAACGGCTACAACTTTGTGTCCAACGGATATAACTCCGCATCAGGCTATATATAGAGAACATCACAAGCAAACAAAGAGAATGACCATGTTGAGAACAGCGAAGTCGAAAGGTGTTGTGCGAACCAAAATATAAAAGAAGAAAGCACAACCCTGAGAAGACATCAAAGAACCAGCTCGGACAGGAGCACTTCCGAGTGTGTGAGATTTTATCCTTAAGAGATCACGATATACATTGTAAATATCACACACGATTCACTCACATATTTGAGAGAGCTGATTTGATTAGCTGAGTGAATCGACAACAAAAACTACTTTCATTGTAGTCTTTGTACAGAGACGTTAAAAAATTATATGTTGTCTTTCACACTGAGACGTTAAAGAAGTATCTGTAGCCTTTATCACTGAGGCAGTAAAGAAGTGAGTTAGACACACGCAGCTCACGGGCTAGTGTGCAGTGGTGGTTGCTAAGAGTTCTTGCGGCTGCTGGTCGTAGGAGTGGGTTACAGCGAGGGTCGCTGTAATCAAAGCCTTCTAGTGAATCCTTCTCGATTTCAGAAGAATGGAAGACGTAGAAGATTCAGCTTCGAACTTCCATAAACAAATCACAGCGTATTCTCTTTATAGCTTTCAGCATTTACATTCACGCATTGCATGTTTCATTACTATGCGTAAACTGTTTTAATGGCTTTCAAATATAAGAGTTCAGTTTGAGTTTTTTCCGCATGATTTTAACTCATAACTCAATCTGTATCTCGGTGCACTAACATTCAAGAACACTGAGCTTTTGCAGCTCAAGATTTAATAAACCAGATTGTTTGTGTTAACCAGCTCGCAGAGCAGCTCGCAGAGTCCCGCTTCACGCCGATCTGGTTTCCCAGTTGCGTGCTGGTTTTCAAACTCCTAATTTTAAAATGCACGTAACTTACGGGTTTGGTGTTTAGGTTGTGTGAGAGCCTACGTGAGTTGTGGCAGAGCTCACGGAGACCCCCGAAATTCGATCCTAACATCTGCTCCTTCAGTTCAGAGTATCCAGAACTTCCCAGAACTGTTCTCCTCAAAGCTGTAATCTCCAGAACAGCTTGCGGCAGAAGGCTCCTTCAAACCAACAAAAGTTCGGATCAAATTGCATCTACAGTATCTTCGATCAGCTCAAACCCCGACATTGTTCCAGCTTAAATCTTCCAGTACACACAACCAGCTCAGCGTATCCGACACATCTCTAAGCTGGTTCTAGCCCACATTAAAGCAGGAATTCCCAGAGCTGCTTCCCTCTAAGCTGGTGTCCCCAAAACCAGCTTAGAACAAATCTATCCAACCATCTCACGCACAAACACAGGTCAGTTCTTGCAGTTTAGTTCGGGACCTAAGCTGCTCTTCACCAACAGCCAGTTATCCGCTCAGCTCTCACATGCAGTTTATGCCCCAACAGCTCAGAAGAACTAGGCCAAACTCTTACCTGATCTGTCTAACAAAAAAGCTCACAACAAGTACTACCGTAACAGCTCACAGCAGCAGACCTCACATAGAAAAATAGCTCTTGCCAAACCGGCTCTTCGCCATCAGCTCTCGCCTAAGCTAATTTTGCTGAACCAGCTCGCGGAAAGGCTTTATATCATCACGCATCAAAGCTGATTCTTATCAATCCACATCCTTGAGCTGTAACTTCTCCACTGATTTAACTCACTAATTACCATCTGAAAATTTCCAGTCTCGCAATAGATCCTGCCAAAACTATCTGCTACAGATAGCATCTTGTCTAAGCTGAAGACCCCGACAGCTCGGGTCTACACAAGACATCATCACTAGCCTAAGTCTAAGCTGGTACTTCCAAACGACGTAGCATCATCCTCACGATTCTGAATCCAGCACAAATCACTACACAGCCCAATGCTAAATGGATACGAATCTCCAGCAAGCGCAAAACAGCTTGCATCTTCATGATCAGCACAAAACACCAGAACAGCCTCCCCTGGTGTTGGTCTAACTGCACCCAAAGCCGTTCCTCTACTAGCTCAGCGTAAAAACTAGGACCAGCTTGCGTCCGAGCCGATCCACTCCAGCTGCTAATCTCTAAGTTGTTTTATCCAAATTAGTTAACCAATAATCTGGACTGATTAGGCCGTTAATCATATCAGCTGATTACAATCCTCACATTTTGACTCATGATTTTATTTAAAGGTCCTAAAAGCAAAATTTTAACCCACTTTTAAATACTTTTGTATTTTATAGTCGATTGTGTGTTTAATTTTATTAGGAGCACTGGGTCTGATAATGTGAGACATACTTTAAGTCCTAGTTCAATATAGGCTTTTCAATACTTTTGCAGGTAATGTTTTGGTGAAACATGACGGGGTTGGTTAATGATCTTGTGAAAGGTTTCGTGGTTCTGAGGTTTTCTAGTGGTTATGTGAATTCAATTTTGAGGACGAAATTCTATCAGCATAAGCAATCTTGAGAATGGCAGTGTCACCTCTTTGTACGATATCTATAATTAAGTGATACTTTCTTTCAGTATACTTGGATCTCTCGTATTACGAGGTTCCTTTGAATTAGCAACTACCCACTATCATCACACCATAGAGTGAGTGGTTTATCCATATGTGTAGACCCGGCCACGGGCCGGTTCCGGGTCCGACCCGCCGGTTTAGGGTCGGAAAAACCTGAAATCGGAACCGGAACCGGAACCGAAATCGTGAGAATCGGTTCCGGTCCGGGCCTGGGAACCGACGGTTCAGGGCCGGTTCAGGGCTGAACCGATTTTTTTAAAAAAAACTTTTTAAAAAAATTTCTTTTATAATTTACTTTCAGTTTTTTTTTTTAAAAAAAGGGATTTTATAGTTAAATTTCAATATCTTGAATATCGAATTTCAAATTTCAAATTAGAATTTGAATGTTGAATAGAATTTGAATTTTGTATTTTGTATTTTGTCAATTAATTTGAATTTTATTTCGAATTTTAAAATTTGAATATTAATTTTGAATTTTAACTTGAATTATGAATTCGAATCTTATTTGTGTTTGATATGTTATTATTACAAAAAAGAACAATATTGAGTAACAATAATATGTTATTATTACCAAAAAGAACAATATAGAGTAACATCTATGGATTTAAAATCGAAATGGACATCAAGTTCCGAACTCGATGTTTTATAAGCATAGCTGAAAAATAAAATTAGTTATCTTTTTTAAACAAAACACCAAAAGTATATTTGCTTACACATAACTTGCTTATTTGTCTCAATCTTGTTATAATAATACATTAATATTAACAGCTAAATCGAGTTGTATGTTTCCTTAGCTTATACTAGTGCACATATATATACTACATGTGCATCAATATAAACATTATATAATATTAAAATTTTTATTTTAAATTTAATAATAGTTTGTTTATATGTAAAATGTTTAGATAATGGATATGACGTAAGATATCGAAAAAATTATATGAGAAGTTTTTAAGTAAGTTATTATATTATTGCACTTTAATTGTTAAATATTTGAAAAAATGATAAGGATGAATGTAAATATTAATTAAAATAATCAATATAGTTATGTTAGGGTGTTTAGGCATTTTAAGATAGTACAAATTAATCAAATGCTTCCAATTTAATGATAAATGAAACTTGTATAGTTTACAAAAAATTATTAGTGTATGATTATGATAGTAATATATTGAGAAATAACATGAGAAGTTTTTGAATAATTATTATATTATTGCACTTTACTTATTTAATATTTGAAAAAATGATAAGGTGAATACAAATATTAATTAAAATAATCAATATAGTTATATTAAGGTGTTTAGGTGTTTCAAGATAGTACAAATTAATCAAATCTTAATAATTTTATGATAAATATAATATTTATATATTTTAAAAAGTTAGTTTGTATAGAAAGAAGGGTGTAGTACAATGGTTAAGTACTCTGTTTTCAAAATAACTGGCCTGGGTTCGATTCTAGCAACGCAAGTAATATTTTTCAAAAAACCACAACCCGTCGGGCTGGTTTCGGGTCGTATTATTAGTATATGATTATGATAGTAATATATTGAGAAATAACATGAGTAAGTTTTTAGAATAAGTTATTATATTATTGCACTTTACTTGTTTAATATTTAGAAAAATGATAAGGTGAATACAAATATTAATTAAAATAATCAATATAGTTATATTAAGGTGTTTAGGTTTTTTAAGATATTACAAATAATCAAATCATAATAATTTTATGATAAATATAATATTTATATATTTTAAAAAGTATCAGTTTGTATAGAAAAAAGGGTGTAGTGCAGTGGTTAAGTACTCTGTTTCAAAAAAAAACTGGCATGGGTTCGATTCTAGCAACGCACGTTATATTTTCAAAAAACTACGACCCGTCGGGCCGGAAGGGTCGTGAATTTCGTAAACCGTAACCGGTCCGTGTCTCCACGGTTCCGGGTCAAAACCCGTTGACCCGATTAACCGGCCCGTTGACTCCGGTCCGGTTTCGGGTCGGGCCACGGGCTAAACCGGCCCGTGGCCAGGTCTACATATGTGAAATGACATCCGAATCAGATAGGATCTTCTTAAGCCATACATCTTCTTTAGGTGTTTGAGTAGCGGCAATGTATTCAAACTCCATGGAAATATTGTGATATTCAATGATATCCCTCATTTATGAAAAAAACTTTGAGTTCATAAATATTATCTATTTATTATCTCTTTGAGTTCATAAAAAGACTTTGAGTTCATAAAAAAGTATCATATTAATTAGCCTCTAAGTTTACTTACATCCATCATAAATAGCTAAATTTAGAAAGTCGAGATAAAAAGGAGAAGCTCTTTGGTAAGCTAATAAATTAATAACTTTGTGCTAATATTATTTTATCATTATTTATTATTTTATGTAATGATTATTATACCCTACTTATAAGTGCGTGTTTTATTTATGTTATTACATGTCATACCAAAACGCTGGTACCATTTAAATGTTTGTTTGGTTTTATCAACAATTTGAAGTATTAACCGCGAGTTATTATTTATGAATTATATCATAATATTAAATTCTTGCTATCATTTAAATATTGGCTCGGGTTACTAGCCGTTTAAAGTGGGAACCATGATTTGGTGTTTACAAATATCTAGTCAATACATGCTTGACAACATTTAATTGGAACCATTATGTTGAAGTGGATTCCAGTAACAGTTAAGTTGTAATAATTTTACTATAATAACAGAAGAAGACCTTCTAATGTCGACTATATAGTTTAAAATTCGAAAACCTAATAATAAAAAAAAATGAAATATTAAAAGATAAAAAGAATTAAAACATATTATTAGAATACTTTAATTCCATTAGCTTCCTTATAGATATGACATTTGGACTCACAAAGCTATACTGCTCGAGGACAATCTGCTCTTGGGTGTACGACACATAAAATAGCAGGTATGTTGTGCACATAACAGGTTTCTGGAGAAGTTCTCTGGTCTCGACCTTGGGGAATCGATAACAGTTCATCGAGCCAAGAACCCCACAAATGCCTGAATTTTTGGAAAAGAAGAGACAGGACGGGAGGCTTAGACGAGAGCAGCTGAAGCGAGTATGAAGGCTGCTAAGGACGCCAAGGAAGAGGGGAGGAGGAGGATAAAAGCAGAAAAGAAGAAGAGAACTGCTGTCGAAGAGGAGGCAGAGAAGAGGAATAAGAAGAAGAGGAAGAAAAAAGAAGAGGAAGAAGAAGAAAAACAGTATAGCGGAAGGCGTCGCTGGTAAGAAGAATATTGAGGCTCTATTGTAGTCCGATTGGAGACAGTTCGGAGTCTGCTGAGAGGTCTTTGGATTTTGGTGGTGCAGTGGAGAGGGCTCCTGGAAAGGGTGACAGGGTGACCAAATGCAAGCTGAAGCTGCTGTCATCTGATTCAACGTCTTCAACACCAGAAGACAGCCAAGCTGTACAGAGAGTGTTTTACACCAGCAAACTAGGCAAGGTCTAAGAGGCATAAGCTAGTGAAATCAATCTCTACTGTATCTACACTACTTGCTGATCTTCCTCCACCTATTGTAGAGGAACCTTCTCAAAGGGAGAAGAGCCCTGAGGTTGCTAGTGGCTGACCATTTGGGAAGAGTATAATCATTAATAGATTAACTGGACTACTCACAATCTCCCCGTATTTACCCAATGGATAAGGGGAAGGGCATACTTTAGAAGAACAAGCCGAACTCAGTCCAAAAGGCCTTTCGGTTTGTTGTTGATGAAATTACTCAATTTTTTTATCCACGTGTGAGGATTTATGATGCTTGGAAGCATTTTTGGACTACGTGTTAGAGTAGATGCCCAACTAGCCAACTTGTGGCATGTGGGTTTTCATTGACTCTTGTACAAACGATCTTTATATATGATATTCGCATTCTTTTATATGGCATTCTTTACTTTCATTATGTGTGTAATGATTTACAATTGTGTTGAGTAAAGACCAAGATTACACTAAAGCGTATGTTAGATGTGATAGTGGGTATGACGGCTATCATGAAACACATCTAATAGTC
>KV004704.1:284936-369008 GCA_001598015.1 Dorcoceras hygrometricum
ACCGCCGCCTCCCTCTCTTCCGCCGTGCGCCGCCGCCGCCCGCCGCCGATCGTCGCCGGAAATTTGTTCCGGCCAGTTCGACGTGGAGAATCCGATCGTGCTCTCGTCAGGACTTCTAGTGCAGTCTGACGAAGGAGTCTCGAATCTGGTCGTGGACCGGATTGACGTAACTACCGCAATCAACCGAGAAGCGCCGGGTTCTTGAAACACCGGTTGGAGCCAGGCACAAGTGCCAGACAGGTAACTTGTTGAAACACCCTATGTATGTTGATACATATTATTGATTTGATTATTCGTATTGATCGCATCCCGGTTAAATTTTTGTTCTTCCGCTGCCTGCCGGGGTGCGGATCCGGATCCACCCAACACTACGGAGAAGTTGAATAAGATCATTTCCATGAATCCATTCAGGACAAGACCAAAGATGAAGATTATTTAACACCATAGGCTGAGACCGATAAAGTATCCGAGTTACTAGCAAGGTAGGAACTGGTTGGTGCAAAGATGTGGGATAGTCAAATGAGGTTCTTTGTGCCTGAACATTGGAAATTATTTCAAGAAAGATAGTCCATCAGCAAACATAAATCTGATAACTATCGTCTACTAGAGGCTGAGCTTAGAGAGGTTAGGCTTCAGTATAGGCAAGCTTGTATAGATGCTGGGTTGCCTGTGCTGAAACCTGAAAACTCCATCAGTGGGGAAGTTCTTGGAGAAATAACCCCTGGTGTAACTATGGAAGAGCTCCGACAGATGATACCTGATGGCATGTTCCCTAGGAAAGTGATTGCGTAGAGGAGCAACTGGCTCCAATCAATGTATAGGAGCAACAGGCTCTAAATCCCATAAGTTCAAAGGAGAACAGGCTCTTAGAAGTTCAGGCGAGTCTCTACCTAAAATAAAATTTTGTATTAGATTCCCTTTTAATTTTGAATATTTAGCGGCTGTGTTTGATTCTGCAGAGCTACTGTATCCAAAGTGCACAAATATAGTAGATGTAGAAACAACAGGTTCCTAAGTGTACAAACACGTGTTGGTAAACGAGAATGATATAACCGAAATTTTTTCAGCCAAAGAGCTACCGCCACGTAAGACTTTAGTAGGTCGGGAGGTCGGATGGATCTGTCTTTAGTTCTCGAGCTGGTTTTTCCTTGCAATATCCTGCGAACACAAAAGCTGGTCAAAGGGTGTCGGGTGGTATCCCGACGAAGGTCCTCCGATACTTAAGTTAGAATGATTGTTTTGAAATAAGAAGTGCGTTTGAAATATATGAAATGAGTTTGCTGAATGAAATGATAAGGAGAATGTATCTGGGTCTTTATAGGTAAGTAGAGTGGTTGGATGTACCTGTCCGGATAATTATGAACTGGAGTCGGCTTGACATGTACTTTCACCTATCATCTACAGGTAGGGATGGTTTCTCTAGTGTTTGTCAGTATCATCATCATGAATTATCCAAGAGGGCCAAGTTGCATATGTGGGGTTGGCTACGGAGGTCCACCAGAATCTATATCACTTGTTATGTCTTCAGGTCGGGACGCTTATACCTGCTATACCCCGAGATCCCGAGGTACCGCATCCAGTCAGCAAGGTGTTCTCCCGAACTAGTAGTGGTCAAATGGAGCCAAGGTGAAGGCCTATTAGAATCATTTTTAAGAGAAGATTTACCTCGGGTTCCGAGCTAAACATTTAGTGGTATCAATAGTAACCCCCCGGGAGTCCTAAACGTAGAACTGAAGTGTCGGACTATGTGAGACTGAGGTCGGGACACGAGCTAAAACTTGCACTCTCGAATAGAACCACGATTCGTGTGATATCATTTGTGGTCAGTTAAGTTCTAGCTCGGGGTTCGTGGAGCCGCTTAGAGTTCCCGAGATGATCTGAACCGTTCATTGAGGTGAAGATCTGACAGCTATAACGCACCCCGAACTCCTATAAATAAGTGGAGATTTCCTTTCACTTTTACTTTTACCGAGTGTTGAAACTCTGCCGAAATTTTTATTTGCCTCCCGAGCTATCGAGATGTTCTTACTATCTCCCGACCTATCTTCTTTGTAAGTTCTCCATTTTATTCATCTTTATAAAAATGTCTTCCCCCGACAGTAGTGCTGTTAGGAATGTAGTAGAGTCCATAGATTCCCCCTCGTGTGCAGGAGTTAGGTATGAGGGTGACGAGATCCCGAGCTCAATAGACCTTCATAGGGCTAGGTTACTTAGAGGCGCAACTTATCTCTCAGGGATGTCCCTGGTATGAGGTTAAGGCCTCTACTCTTAGAGAGTCGGAAATCCCATCGATCGAGGATAAGGCAGGGATATCCATGTTGTATGAGGTGATAATACCTCGAGTCGAGGCCCGAGCTCACCGTCCCCCTGCGGGTTTTCATACTTTCTATGTAAATCAATTAGAGAGGGGTCTTAGGTTTCCCATTCCTAAGTTCATCTCAAGCTTATGAAATCACCTCGAGGTTAGTCCTAGCCAACTTACCCCAAACTCCTTCAGCTCCCTACTTTCCTTAGGGATTTTACTAATGTTTTTCGGAGTTCCGCTCTTGACCTACACTTTGATTCAATTGATCCAAATTAAAAGGTTAGGTCCAGGGAAATTTTATATTTCCAACAAGAAAGAGCTCGGGCTTATAGGTGGTAACCCGAGCTCTCACAAAGGATGGATGAGTTGGTACTTTTTCATTAAGCTTATCTCGAGCAGGCAGAACCCATGGGGTTGTAACATGTCGTGGCGAGATGACGCATACACCCTATCTCCCTCAACCCCCGAGAAAGCACCCGACCTAACCAAATTCCTCGAGGCTATGAGTGAAAAGTGCTTCAATGCGCAGGAGTTGATCGAGGAAGATCTCCTGTGCCACTTTAGATTTAGTGGGAAAAAGGTCCAACTGGTCGGGGATTTAGGTATCTCCATCGTCTTTTCGTACTGCCTTTAGTGATTTGATATCTGATCTTTTAACTTGTGTTTTATCTTTGCAGGATACAGGATGACAAAGGCTGAGATGATGAAAGCCCTGAAGGAGAGGAGGGCCGACCCAGAAGGAACCTCGAGCTCCCACCCCTCGAGCAAAGGGTAGAGGAAGGATTCTTCAGAGGGAGGGGAGAGGCGCAAGAAGCGCCACAATGAGGAGAAGGCCATCGAATCTGCTCGGGCAACAGCCCCTAAGGACCCGGTTAGCGAGCCACTAGGCGTGGCGGAGAAGATTCCCGAGCAACAATCTACCGAAGTACCCTACGTACTACTAGATACCTCCGCCATTTCTTTTGTGGCCAAACCCTCCGGCTCCGTTTCACTGTACTTCATCTGCCGCTTGATTCCCGACCAATATTTTGACTTGGTGAAGAGGACTCCCGACCTGGGAGTTTTTGAGACCCCAGGCCTTCATTTTATGCAGGTATAAATCAGTTTGAGGTTTTACCTTTTTATTACATCGTCCATACTAATCGTTGTGTCTGTGCATGCCTTGGTGTGGACTGGAGAGGCAGCGAGTTGCTTCTCCCAAGCACGTGATGAGGTCGTAATGGCCAAACTATGAGACCCGAAAGATTATTGGATTAATTAATTTAATTAATCGGGTTTAGTATAGGCCATATTTGGCGTGGACAGATCTAGGATGGACCAGCTTTGTGCTGTATGCTTGGTGAACGTATCGGGTCTATATGCGTGTGTTTGGAAACAGCCCTGGACAATTGGAGAGTTCTGTGAGGTAGTAATCAGATTTGGGGAGTTGAGAAGTGCTGGTTGGTGACTTCGGCTTTGGCGTGGGTTGATGGTAATTAAGGCTGGTGGTCAAATCTGGTGGTCACAAGCCATTATGGGTGCGCTAGTTGAATATCCTGCATGGGTAGCGTAGCGACGTCGTTTGGGAGAAACCAGATTTGAGGTGCGTAAGTTGCTAGTAGTGTGCGGACCGGCTTGGTTTGTAATTTGGTGTAGACCGGTTCTGGGTTGTCTAGACCAGAAGGCAGTGCGACGTTGTGTCGGGTATCAGTGAATGCTGGTTAGTACTTGTGTGAGATATGATCATCCAGATCTGGATTGCGATGCGACGCCGTTTAACGATAGCAGATTTGGTTTTAGCGGGATGATGTGTACCAGTTGGGAGTGGAATTCTGTGCGAGGTCGTTTGGAGGAATCCCAAATCTGTTTTGGCGTAGGGTTCAGATCTGGGGGAGTACTCAAATCTGAGTTGGTACCAGATTTGAGCCTGTGTTGTCGATGGATACTGTTCACCAGATTTGGGGACTTAAGTTGTATATTTATAGAGGACTTTGACTGTGGTCTCGCCATTATCTTTCCCGACACATAGAAGATATTTCTTCCCGTAAGCTTACTCTGTCGTGATACCCTAGCTACTGTTCCTCTTGCCAATGGACATCGAGGAAGGATTACGGAACCGCAGGTCTCGGGTTCAGCCCCAAGCTGCACAAGGCTCACGACCCAGTGTTCCAGGGGCGCAACCTCCCCAGTTTCAGCAGTCATCCCAGCAGCAACCCCAGCAGTCAGCGCAACAGTCCGGTCGCCATAGGTTTAGGCCTCGTGGTCACCAGTTCAAGAAGAAGCAGGGTTCTAGTTCTTTCGGCTCGGGCAGTTCGAGCAGTAGTAGTAGTCCTAGGGCTACCTTTTGTGGCCAATGTGGAGGCAGACACCCTTCGACGCTGTGTACAAGGGTTCAGGGTTCTTGCAACATTTGTGGGCAATATGGACATTTTGCGAGAGTGTGTCCATTGGCTGGATCTCAGCACACCGCTGCCCCACCACAGGGTCGTGCTGGTGGGTCATCTCGAGGTCGTCCTTTCCTTGTTCCACAGTCGAGGATGGGGGAGACTCAGCATAGGCCGTTCCAGCAGCCTGGTCCTTCACGATTTGACTGTCTTTCCAGCCTCAGTTCTCAGGACCTCAGCATGCCCAAGTGAATGCCATGACTAGGGAGCAAGCGGAGGGCACGCCTGGAGGAGTGATTGCAGGTACTTGTACTGTTTTTATTTTCATTCATGTGTATTATTTGATACTGGAGCATCACATTCGTTTATAGCTGATGCATTTGTGGTTGAGCATGGTTTGCATACCACTTCTTTAAGTGATGTTTCTGTTGCGACTCCTGCTGGCGCGAGCCTGTTCTCCCAAGAGGTTTTGTTGAATGGCATTCTTAGGTTTGGTGAGAATGTGTTGGTAGCCAACCTGATTCGATTAGTGATGTGGATTTCGATTGCATTGTGGGAATGGACGTGTTGTCTAGTTTTAGGGCCACTTGGATTGTTTCCATGGCGTTGTGCGTTTTCGGCCCTAGTCTGATGAGAAGTGTGAGACCTGAAATTTAATAAAAGATTAATTGTTGGATTAATCGGTTTTTGAGGAATTCTGGGTGTTCGGAATTCTTTTTGGAGGTTTCGTTTTCATTTTCGGGTCATAAATCACATTTAGAGCAATTCTGGAAATTTTGGAATTTTCGAGTTTGAAATCTGATTTTGTGTGAAATCTGAATTGTTGGTGAGATCTGTTGGATTTCTTGAGAAATCTGGTCGCCGCGCGTAATTGGTAGCGCAAGATCAATACGCCGTCATTTCGTGAGGTCTGGATGTCGCGTAGTTAGGTGAGATCTATTGCGTTGATGTGTAGAGGTCTGCGCAGCGCATTTTGTATCGTAGAAGCCCGTACGTCGTCGTTTAGGAGGAATCTGTTAGCACGTTTGTTGTTCAGACCTTAGCAGCGTGTTTTTGTGTTGAGTATAAAACGCTGTCGTGTTGATAAGTTGTTACGGCGCCGTTTTGGTGAACGCTTGCGGGAGAGATCTGTGGCCTGAGATTTGCGTTTAGCGTAGCAATCAGATTTCACCCGTGGTGCTGTGCGACGTCGTTTTAGCGGTTAGCGCTATTTCCAGTGTTTAGCGTTTTTGGTTTTCAGATTTCACCGTGGTTTTGGAGTGTTGAGCGTTGTGTAGCGCAGGCGAGCGATGGCTTGTGAAATCTGTTTCTGTCGATGGTTGTATTAAACAGATTTCTCGTGTGTATATATTGGAAGCTTTGGCCTTCTATCATTTTAGCAGATCCCATACTTAGTGATTTTTCCTCCCGACTTTCATTCTTCGCTCAAACCCTCGGGTACTGTTCATCGTGAGCTTCTCCGACGAATTCCCGTCGTTTCCGGCCACCATTTTGGACGTCCGAGGTAGCGTTGGACTCCTCTCGACAGGCTCTTTCTTTCCATACCATTTTTGGAGGCTGTAATTGGCTAGAGCAGAAGCACGAAGTTGCTTCTTTCATTCGTGTGTTTCTTGGGTGCAGGTAGCCTTTCGATTTAGCTTTGAAATCTTGTTCCTAACCTTGAATTAAGCTTCCTGTTAAGTTTTATGGGTAGGATTGAGCGCTGGTTTGAATATATATAAAATTCCAGCCGTGAGTTTTGTGTATGGCCGTGAGTTTGGTTAGCTTCTCTGAAATCTGTTGTGCGTGTGTTTTAGCAGGTTTCAACCAGATCTCTCGGGCTTGTTTTGTAGTAATTGTTGCACAAAAATTAGAGGTATGGATCTTGAGCTTGAAATTCAGCTTGGAATTCGGCGTGAGATTAATGTGAGATTGCTGGGATGTGTTCGCTGTTTGTGATTGCCGTGTATTTGGTTGCTGTTGCATATGGTTTATGCTAGCTGGTTTCGGTGATTGCATTCATGCATTAATTCCCTTGCATTTTAGAACTCTCGTGCATTGTATCTCGGCTGCTTTGTATTTTGTTGTATTGCGCTGTTGTTTCTTACCAGGATGCGAGGTCGAGCAGTGATACCGCACTCTCATCTCCCTGCTGGGATTTGTTAGCCCTCATGCGCCGAGTGGTTAACTACCACAGCTCATGAGTTGTGGAACGGAAGGTTGAGCTGTTTGATGCATCTGGTATTCGGGTGTAGTGTCAAGGAGAGTGGCTCATTACCACACTTTGAACACACACCAGTGGCCACCGTTTGTTGCAGATTCTATGGAGCTATGTTTGAGTTCCTTGGCTCCCTTTTCGGTTGTAGCCTTAAGCTGTTATCCGGTGTCTCATGCATAGGATCTGCATTTTATCTTATGCTTTTCTTTATCTGTTTCAGTTGCTCTCCGTACTGGGGTTTGACCCCATGTCCCTCTGGGGCTTGGTTTGTTTGTTTTCCTGTTGTCGTTCAGGTTTCTCAGGTTATCCAGCTGGTCGTGGTGCTGACCCTCTAGAGGTGCCCCAGGAGGTGGTTAAAGTATCCCAGTAGCGTATAGTATATTTATATGTATCAGTACAGTTAGCCAGGGGATACCCTGTGCTTTTGTTGTAGTCTGTTATATTCGGTTGTGGTTGTTACCAGGTATCTGATACATGTGGACGCTGTACTGTATGTTGTGGGCTTGCAGCCTTGTTTGGTTTGCTTTGTAAACTGGGATTGTATTTTGAGTATTTTCGTATTTTAAATTATATTGTTTTAAACCGTCAGGCCAAAAACAAAAATTTTACCCGCTTTTTAGTAGCTTCCTCTTGTGTTGTGTGGTTTTACTCTGTTGTGAGCACGAGGCCTGACATTTTTGATATCAGAGCTTAAGCTGGGATGAGCTCAATTTCTTTGATCACACTTGAGTCTAGGCACAGTGTCGTGTGTTGCATGTGCTTGGCTATGTGATTCTGTGCTGCATATTGTTGTGATATCTATGCTGCATCTGTTCTCTGTTGCCTTATCCTGTTGAGCGCCTTCGTAGATGCCGCCTAGATGTAGAGATAGAGGTAGGGGGCAGTTTCAGGAGTCGGAAGGACAGAATGAGGATCGGCGTAGTGCTCCTAGTCGTACTCGTAGTAGCCATGATGAGGAGGAGGAGGTTGAAGTTTTGCCGACCCCTGTAGAGAGGATGGACGTTGTGATAGCGAGGTTTCTGAGGATGAATCCTCAGGTTTTCAATGGCGACGAGTCGAGCGAGGATGCAGATTCGTGGCTTCGGAACATCACTGGTCTATTCGATCGTGTCCAGTATGACGACGAGCTTCGTTTGAGTTTGGTGACCCTCCAGCTTAGGAAGGGTGCAGACCGCTGGTGGCGAGGTGCTTCTAGTACTTTGTTGGAGACCGGCGTTGGGATTACTTGGGACAGCTTTTGCGAGACTTTTAGGCAGGTGTATGTTCCTGAGTCGTACGTGAATGCCCTTGAGCGGGAGTTTGATCATTTGGAACAGGGTTCGATGTCTGTTCGTGAGTATGCTAGGATGTTTTCTTCTTTGTTGGCATACGTCCCGCATGTTTCGGGCCGGGAGAGGGCCAAGAGGACCAGATTTTTAGAGGGATTGAATGAGGAACTGTATCAGATGGTGCTGACAAGCAAACCCAAGAAATATGCGGAAGCAGTGGACAGTGCTATCGATATTGAGGAGGGTTGAGGAGTCGTCGTGCTCGTAGGCAACAGGTGGCGCAGGGTGGTCGTCCTGCTGGTCAGGGAGCGCAGTCTTCTCAGGCTTCCCAGTCAGCCCATCAGCCCCAGCAGCAGGTGGCACAGCAGTCTGGCCGTCAGAGGTTCCGACCCCGCGGTCAGCAGTTCAAGAAGAAGTCTGGTTATGGATCGTCTGGTTCAGGTAGCTCGAGTAGCAGTGGTTCTCGGGTTGAGTTCTGTGGTTATTGTGGTGGCAAGCATCCATCGACCCAGTGTGTCGGTGTTCAGGGCTCTTGCAATATTTGCGGTCAGTATGGGCACTTCGCTAGGGTGTGTCCTTCAGCTGGATCGCAGCAAACCGCTGCCACGCCCCAGGGTCGTGGAGGACAGTCTAGGGGTCGTTCCCCTCAGTTTCAGTAGCCCAGGATTGGTGAGACTCAGTTCAGGCCGTTCCAGCAGCCTGGTCCGTCGTGATTCGAACAGTCTTCTCAGCCGTTCTATTCTGGACCCCAGCATGCTCAGGCCAACGTCATTACTAGGAAGCAGGCAGAGGAGATGCCGAGCATGGTGACCGCAGGTACATGTCTTGTTTTCGATTTTCCTGCACGTGTGTTGTTTGACACAGGTGCATCGCATTCTTTCATCTCTGATTCATTTGTTATTGAGCATGGTCTGCATACCATCCCTTTGCGCGATGCTGTTTCTGTTTCTACCCCTGGCGGTGTGAGCCTGTTTTCCCAGGAGGTTTTGTTAGATGGCGTTTTGAGATTTGGGGAGCATGTGTTGGTAGCAAATTTGATCCGTCTGATGTTGTGGGATTTCGATTGTATCGTTGGGATGGACGTGTTGTCCAACTATAGGGCCTCCATGGATTGTTTCCATGGGATTGTTCGTTTTAGGCCTTTGTCTGGAGAGAAGTGGGACTTCTACGGCCAGGATTCTCGATCGAAGATCCCATTAGTCAGCAATGGAGATGTTCAGTTTGTTGTCCTTAGGAAATGCTGGTTTCATGATCTACGCTTTGGATGCGTCTTCTTATTCTCGTGTGCAGCTTAGTGACGTTCCCGTGGTGCGATATTTTCCCGATGTGTTCCCGGAGGAGATTCCTGGTTTTCCTCCGAGGTGAGAGATTGACTTCAGCATTGAGCTGATGCCTGGCACAGCTCCGATTTCTCGTGCCCCGTATCGTTTGGAGCCTGCAGAGTTGAGAGAACTCAAGGTGCAGTTGGACGATTTGCTGGAGAAAGGTTTCAAACGGCCTAGCATGTCGTCGTGGGGAGCGCCCATTTTGTTTGTGAAGAAGAAGGATGGTTCAATGCGGATGTGCATTGATTTATGCCAGTTGAACAAAGCGACTGTTAAGAACAAGTACCCTTTACCCAGGATCGATGATCTGTTTGATCAGCTGCAAGGTTCTATGGTGTATTCGAAGATTGACTTGCGTTCCGGGTACCATCAGCTGAGAGTAAGAGATCAAGATGTCGCAAAGACTGCTTTTCGTACGAGGTACGGGCACTTCGAGTTCCTGGTTATGCCGTTTGGGTTGACCAACGCGCCTGCAGTCTTTATGGATCTGATGAACCAGGTCTTTAGAAAGTTCATAGATCAGTTCGTGATAGTGTTCATTGACGACATCTTGGTATATTCTAAGACTCCTTTGGAGCATAAAGAGCATTTGAGAATTGTCCTTCAGACGTTGAGAGACCAGCAGTTGTATGCTAAATTCTCCAAGTGCGAGTTTTGGCTGGATCGCGTCGTGTTTCTGGGTCATGTTATTTCAGTCGAGCGGATTTCTGTGGATCCCAGTAAGGTTGATGCTGTTTTGAATTGGGAGCATCCCAGGAATGTGTCGGAGATTCGCAGTTTCTTGTGTCTGGCTGGCTTTTACCGTCATTTCATTGAAGGATTTTCTAGCATAGCAAAGCCGATGACTCAATTGACTCAGAAGGACAAGCGGTTTGTGTTGACTGAGCAATGCGAGAATGCGTTTCAATTGCTCAAGGAGAAATTGACTACTGCACCTGTGTTGGCTCCGCCGTCCGGATCAGGTGGTTTCGTTGTTTGTTCTGATGCTTCGCTCAATGGATTGGGCTGTGTTTGGATGTAGAATGGTCGAGTCATTGCGTATGCCTCTCGGCAGTTGAAACCGCATGAGACTCGTTATCCAGTCCATGAGTTGGAGCTAGCAGTCGTGGTCTTTGCGTTGAAGATCTGGCGTCATTACCTGTATGGCGAGCAATTTGTGGTGTACTCGGATCACAAAAGTTTGCAGTATCTGTTTTCGCATCCTGACTTGAATATGAGACACCATCGTTGGATGGAGCTGCTAAAGGACTTTGATTGCAAGATCAAGTATCAGCCTGGGAAATCGAACGTAGTGGCCGATGCTTTGAGCAGGAAGGCTAGTGAGATGCTTGCTTTGTTGTATATTTCTAAGGATCAGGAGCATCTTAACGCTACTGGTTGGAGATTCTACCCGGCTGAGGATTGTGTTGTGGTTTCTTCTTTCCAAGTGGAGCCATAGATTGTTTCGACTATTCGAACGGCTCAAAGGACTGATCCTTCCATCCACGAGTTGAAGTTGAAGGTCAGGGCTGGAGAACTTGAGGATTATTCCGTTTCTTCTGATGGTTGCTTGAGGTTTCGTGGCAGGCTGGTTGTGCCTAACCTCATTGATTTGAAGGAGGAGATCCTTCGGGAAGCGCACTGCAGTAGACACAGTGTTCATCCTGGTGCACGGAAGATGTACCATGCGTTGAAGCCGCACTTCTGGTGGGCTGGCGTAAAGAGCGACGTTGCTGGATTCGTTGCTCGATGTTTGAACTGTCAGATGGTTAAGGCCGAGAGGATGAGACCTGGTGGTCTGTTGCAGAGTTTGTAAGTGCCTCAATGGAATTGGGAGCACATAGCGATGGAATTCTCTAGAACGTAAAATGGACGAAACTGGTACGTCGGAGTTTCGTGGTTAGATTGACACGGTGTGCCTGTTTCGATCGTTTCCGACCAAGATCCAAGGTTTACTTCCAGGTTTTGGAAGGGTTTGCAAGTAGCTCTAGGTACCAGATTGGCTATGAGCACAGCATATCACCCTCAGACAGATGGCCAATCTGAGAGAACTATCCAGACGTTGGAGGATATGTTATGAGCTATTGTTATGGATTTTGGTGGTAGCTGGCAAGACGCGTTGTCTTTAGTTGAATTTTCCTACAATAACAGCTATCAAGTGACGATTGGCATGGCTCCGTTTGAGGCTTTGTACGGAAGGAAGTGCATATCGCCAGTATGTTGGGAAGAAGTGGGGGAGAAGCAGCTATCTGCCCCCGACTTTGTGCAGCAAATGAAGGATCATGTAGATCTAATTCGACAACGGATGAAAGCTGCCCAGGATCGCCAAGCCAGTTATGCGATTAAGAAGCGTACCTCTAGAGTTTCAGGTTGGTGATTAGGTATTTCTCAAAGTTTCTCTGTTTCGTAGTGTTATGCGATTTGGTCACAAGGGAAAGTTAGCCCCTCGTTACGTCGGATCGTATGAGATCGTTGAGAGGATTGGATCGTTAACATATCGGCTGTCGTTGCCTCCGGAATTATCTTCTCTACATGATGTCTTTCATGTTTCCATGTTGAGGAAGTATGAGCCAGATCCGTCTCATGTGCTTAGAACTGACGAGGTTGAGCTAGATCAGACGTTGAGTTATCAGGAGTATCCCTTACAGATCCTTGGCAGAAAAGAGAAACAATTGAGGAAAAAAACCATTCCGTTGGTGATGGTGTAATGGAGCAAACATGGTGGGGAAGAAGCTACTTGGGAGTTGGAAGAAAAGATGCAGCGCGAGTGGCCGAATCTGTTTGAGTAGCTGTTGTGCTAAATTCCCAGTAGTTGTAGCTTTGGTTGTAATTCTTTCCTAGTTGTTGTTATTTGCTTGCTCAGTTATCTTGAACTCTTGGCCATGTGTTAGGCGAATTTCTGTTTTGGATTTCTGTTGCTGAGTTGTATTTCCGGAATTGTTGTTTGATTTCGAGGACGAAATCATTTTTAGTGGTGGAGAAATGTGAGACCTGAAATTTAATAAAATATTAATTGTTGGATTAATCGATTTTTGAGGAATTCTGTGTGTTCGGAATTCTTTTTGGAGGTTTCGTTTGCATTTTCGGGTCAGAAATCACATTCAGAGCAATTCTGGATATTTGAAATTTTCGAGTTTGAAATCTGATTTTGTGTGAAATCTGAATTGTTGGTGAGATCTGTTGGATTTCATGAGAAATATGGTCGCCGCGCGTAATTGGTAGCGCAAGATCAATACGTCGTCGTTTCGTGAGGTCTGGATGTCGCGTAGTTAGGTGAGATATGTTGCGTTGATGTGTAGAGTTCTGCGCAGCGCATTTTGTATCGTAGAAGCCCGTACGTCGTCGTTAGGAGGAATCTGTTAGCACTTTTGTTGTTCAGACTTTAGCAGCGTGTTTTTGTGTTGAGTATAAAACGTTGTCGTGTTGATAAGCTGTTACGGCGCCGTTTTGGTGAACGCTTGCGGGAGAGATCTGTGGCCTGAGATTTGCGTTTAGCGTAGCAATCAGATTTCACCCGTGGTGCTGTGCGACGTTGTTTTAGCGGTTAGCGCTATTTCCAGCGTTTAGCGTTTTTGGTTTTTAGATTTCACCGTGGTTTTGGATTGTTGAGCGTTGTGTAGCGCAAGCGAGCGATGGCTTGTGAAATCTGTTTCTGTCGGTGGTTGAATTAAACAGATTTCCCGTGTGTATATATTGGAAGCTTTGGCCTTCTATCATTTTAGCAGATCCCATACTTAGTGATTTTTCCTCCCGACTTTCATTCTTCGCTCAAACCCTCGGGTACTGTTCATCGTGAGCTTCTCCGGCGAATTCCCGTCGTTTCCGGCCACCATTTTGGACGTCTGAGGTAGCGTTGGACTCCTCTCAACAAGCTCTTTCTTTCCATACCATTTTTGGAGGCTGTAATTGGCTAGAGCAGAAGCACGAAGTTGCTGCTTTCATTCGTGCGTTTTGTGGGTGCAGGTAGCCTTTTTATTTAGCTTTGAAATCTTGTTCCTAGCCTTGAATTAAGCTTCCTGTTAAGTTGTATGGGTAGGATTGAACGCTGGTTTGAATATATATAAAATTCCAGTCGTGAGTTTTGTGTATCCCCGTGAGTTTGGTTAGCTTCTCTGAAATCTGTTGTGCGTGTGTTTTAGCAGGTTTCAACCAGATCTCTCGGGCTTGTTTTGTAGTAATTGTTGCACAAAAATTAGAGGTACGGATCTTGAGCTTGAAATTCAGCTTGGAATTCGGCGTGAGATTAATGTGAGATTGCTGGGATGTGTTCGCTGTTTGTGATTGCCGTGTATTTGGTTGCTGTTGCATATGGTTTATGCTAGCTGGTTTCGATGATTGCATTCATGCATTAATTCCCTTGCATTTCAGATCTCTCGTGCATTGTATCTCGACTGCTTTGTATTTTGTTGTATTGCTGTTGTTTCTTACCAGGATGTGAGGGCGAGCGGCGATACCGTACTCTCATCTCCTTGCTGGGATTTGTTAGCCCTCATGCGCCGAGTGGTTAACTACCACAGTTCATGAGTTGTGCAACGGCAGGTTGAGCTGTTTGATGCATTTGGTATTCGGGTGTAGTGTAAAGGCGAGTGGCTCATTACCACACTTTGAACACACACCAGTGGCCACCGTTTGTTGCAGATTCTATGGAGCTATGTTTGAGTTCCTTTGCTCCCTTTTCGGTTGTAGCCTTAAGCTGTTATCCGGTGTTTCATGCATAGCATCTACATTTTATCTTATGCTTTTCATTAGCTGTTTCAGTTGCTCTCCATACTGGGGTTTGACCCCATGTCCCTCTAGGGCTTTGTTTGTTTGTTTGCCTGTTGTTGTTCAGGTTTGCCAGGTTATCCAGCTGGTCATGGTGCTGACCCAGCTAGAGGTGTCCCAGGAGGTGGTTAGAGTATCCCAGTAGCGTATCGTATATTTATATGTATCAGTACAGTTAGCCAGGGATGCCCTGTGCTTTTGTTGTAGTCTGTTATTTTCGGTTGTGGTTGTTACCAGATATCTGATACATGAGGACGATGTACTGTATGTTGTGGGCTTGCAGCCTTGTTTGGTTGGTTTTGTAAACTGGGATTGTATTTTGAGTATTGTCGTATTTTAAATTATATTGTTTTAAACCGTCAAGCCAAAAGCAAAAATTTTACCCGCTTTTTAGTAGCTTCCGCTTGTGTTGTGTTGTTTTACTCTGTTGTGAGCACGAGGCCTGACAAGAAGTGGAACTTCTTGGCCACTATTCCCAATCAAAGATTCCGTTGATCTCTGCCATGGAGATGTTTGGATTATTGTCATTTGACAAGGTCGGGTTTATGATCTATGCTTTATACGCATCCTTTTCAACGTGTGTGGGGCTAGGTGATATCCCCGTTGCTCATGATTTCCCTGATGTGTTCCCCGAGGAGATTCCTGGCTTTCATACGAGAAGGGAAATCGACTTTAGCATTGAGTTGGTACCTGGTACGGCTCCTATCTCGCGTACTCCATATCGTTTAGCACCAGCCGATTCGAGGGAGCTTAAGGTACAGCTTAGCGACTTGTTGGAGAAAGGTTTTATTAGGCCAAGTATGTCACCGTTGGGAGCTCCTATCTTGTTTGTGAATAAGAAGGATGGATCGATGAGGATGTGCATTGACTTTCGGCAACTGAATAAGGCGACAGTGAAGAATAAGTACCCTCTATCGAGGATCGATGATTTTTTTGATCAGCTTCAGGGTTCAGCGGTGTATTATAAGATCGATCTACGTTCGGGGTACCATCAGTTGCGCATTCGAGAGGCAGATGTTTCGAAAACTGCGTTTCGTACGAGGTATGGGCATTGTGAGTTTTTGGTTATGCCTTTTGGTTTGACGAATGCCCCTGCAGTTTTCATGGATTTGAATCGAGTCTTTAGAGAGTTCATCAATCAGTTTGTGATTGTGTTCATCGATGATATTTTGGTGTACTAGAAGACTCCGTTGCAGCATAAAGAGCATTTGAGGCTAGTTCTCCAAACCCTTCGAGACTTGCAGCTGTATGTTAAGTTCTCCAAATACGAGTTTTGGTTGGACATAGTGGTATTTCTGGGTCATGTCATTTCAGCTGCAGTTATATCTGTTGATCCCAGTAAGGTAGAGGTTGTTGTGAACTGGGAACGTCCCAAGAATGTTTCAGAGATTCGTAGCTTTTTGGGATTGGCTAGCTATTATCGCTGCTTCATTGAGGGATTCTGTAATATAGCTAAGCCTATGACGCATTTGACCCATAAAGACAAGAGATTGTTTGGACGAAGCAATGCGAGAACAGTTTCCAATGACGCATTATCAGCACCTGTGTTGGCTTTGCCTTCAGGTTCCGGTGGTTTTGTGGTTTGTTTGGATGCTTCGCTTAATGGATTGGGTTGTGTGCTGATGCAGAATGGTCGAGTCATTGCATATGCTTCTCGTCAGTTGAAACCGCATGAGACTCGATACCCAGTTCATGATTTGGAGTTGGCAGCCGTGGTCTTTGCCTTGAAGATTTGGCGTCACTATCTGTATGGCGAGCAGTTTGTAGTGTATACAGACCACAAGAGTCTTCAGTATCTTTTCTCTCAGTCAATTTGAACATGAGACAGCGTGGATGGATGGAGCTGATTAAGGATATTTTGATTGTGAGATCCAATATCAACCTGGGAAAGTGAATGTAGTTGCTAATGCATTGAGCAGAAATCTCAAGTGTCTATGCTTGCTTCATTGCAGATTTCGAAAGTTCATGAGCATCTAAGCACTACTGGTTGGCGTTTCTACCCAGGTGATGATTATGTTGTGGTATCTTCTTTTCAAGTGGAGCCACAGATTGTTGCAAATATTAGAGCAGCTCAGAGAACGGATCCATATATCCATGAGCTGAAGTTGAAGGCTAGAGCTGGACAGTTGGAAGATTATTCTGTCTCATCTGATGGTTGTTTGAGATGTCGTGGCAGGTTTATAGTGCCAAATCTGATTGATTTGAAGGAGGAGATCTTAAGAGAAGCTCACTGTAGTAGACCTAGTGTCCATCCTGGTGCAAGGAAGATGTACCATGCTTTGAAACCGCACTATTGGTGGGCAAGTTTGAAGAGCGATGTTGCTGGTTTTGTCGCTCGTTGTCTGAACTATCAGCAAGTTAATGCAGAAAGGATGAAACCTGGTGGTTTATTACAGAGTTTAGAGGTGCCCCAATGGAATTGGGAGCACGTAGCTATGGATTTTGTGACCCATTTGCCTCGTTCCAGCCTAGGTTGTAATGCTATTTGGGTTGTTATAGACAGACTTTCGATGTCAGCTCACTTCATTCCCTAAAATATGACGCATTCTTTGAAGAAGATGGCGAAGTTGTACATAGATTTCGTGGTGTGTTTGCATGGTGTACCTATGTCCATTGTTTCAGATCGAGATCCGAGGTTTACTTCCAGATTTTGGAAGAGTTTGCAAACAGCTTTTGGCACCAGATTGGCTATGAGTACAGCCTATCATCCTCAAACCGATGGCCAATCTGAGAGGACTATCCAGACTTTGTAGGACATGTTGAGAGCTTTTGTGATGGATTTCAGTGTAGCTGGCAGATTCATTGTCTTTTCGTGGTGTGTTTGCATGGTGTACCTATGTCCATTGTTTCAGATCGAGATCCGAGGTTTACTTCCAGATTTTGGAAGAGTTTGCAAACAGCTTTTGGCACCAGATTGGCTATGAGTACAGCCTATCATCCTCAAACCGATGGCCAATCTGAGAGGACTATCCAGACTTTGTAGGACATGTTGAGAGCTTTTGTGATGGATTTCAGTGGTAGCTGGCAAGATTCATTGTCTTTGGTTGAGTTTTCGTATAATAACAGCTACCAGGTGACGATTGACATGGCATCATTTGAAGCATTGTATGGTAGGAAGTGCAGATCGCCAATTTGTTGGGAAGAAGTGGGGGAGAAGCAGCTGTCTTCTCCAGAATTTGTGCAGCAGATGAGAGATCAAGTGGATCTGATTAGGCAACGTATGAAAGCTGCACAAGATTTCCAAGCTAGTTATGCGAACAGAAGGCGTAGGCCTTTGGAATTTCAGGTTGGTGATCAAGTATTCTTGAAAGGATCTTATGAGATTGTGGATAGGATCGGTCCTTTGGCTTATCGATTGTTGTTGCCACCAGATATGTCCTCATTACATGATGTGTTTCATGTGTCTATGTTGAGGAAGTATGAGCCAGACCCTTCTCATGTGTTGCGAACTGACGAGGTGGAGCTGGATAGAACTTTGAGCTACGTTAAATATACCTTGCAGATTTTGGACAGGAAGGAGAAACAGCTCAGGAACAAGACCATTCCCTTGGTGATGGTCCAGTGGAGCAAACATGATAGAGAAGAAGCTACGTGGGAGTTAGAGGAGAAAATGCAACGTGAATGGCCTCATATGTTCGAGTAGATTTTGCGTTAACTCCAGTAGCTAGTTTGCTTGTTATTGATTTGCCAGTTATCTTGAACTCTTGGTTAATAGCCTCTTGTTGTGTGTTAGAGCTTGTTGGTTGTATTGTGAGTAGAGTGATTTTTCCAGTGTTGGTTTTGTGTTGAGGTTTTTGTTCAGTTCTAGAGTTGTTGTTTGATTTCGAGGACGAAATCGTATTTTCAGTGGGGGAAGAATGTGAGAACCCGAAAGATTATTGGATTAATTAAGTTAATTAATCGGGTTTAGTATAGACCAGATTTGGCGTGGAAAGATCTGGGATGGACCAGCTTTGAGCCGGTATTCTTGGTGAACGTATCGGGTCTATATGCGTGTGTTTGGAAATAGCTCTGGATAGTTGGAGAGTTCTGTGAGGTAGTAATCAGATTTGGGGAGTTGAGAAGTGCTGGTTGGTGACTTCGGCTTTGGCACAGGTTGATGGTAATGAAGGCTGGTGGTCAAATATGGTGGTCGCAAGCCATTCTGCGTGCGCTAGTTGAATATACTGTGCGGGTAGCGTAGCGACATCGTTTGGGAGAAACCAGATTTGAGGTGCGTAAGTTTCTAGTAGTGTGCGGACCGGCTTGGTTTGTAATTTGGTGTAGACCGGTTCCGGGTTGTCTAGACCGGAAGGCAGTGCGACGTCATTTCGGGTATCAGTGAACGCTGGTTAGTACTTGTGTGATATCTGGTCATCCAGATCTGGATTGCGATGCGACGCCGTTTAATGATAGCAGATTTGGTTTTAGCGGGATGACGTGTACCAGTTGGGAGTGGACTTCTGTGAGACGTCGTTTGGAGGAATCCCAAATCTGTTTTGGCGTAGGGTTCAGATCTGGGGAGTACTCAAATCTGAGTTGGTATCAGCTTTGAGCCTGTGTTGTCGGTGGCTACTGCTCACCAGATTTGGGAGACTTAAGTGGTCTCGCCATTATCTTTCCCGACACTTAGAAGATATTTCTTCCCGTAAGCTTACTCTGTCGCGATACCCTAGCTACTGTTCACCGTAGTCTATTTCTTTCGATTGCCGGCGGTAGACAACTCCGATTGGAGCAAGAGTGGTAGCGTTGGATTCCTCTTGCCAAGGCGCTTCTTTCTATACCTCTTTCGAAGACTTGGGTTAGCTCGACGAGCGAACATGAAGGAGCAGCAGAGCGTCGTTGGTTCATGCTCGAACAGATTTGCTTTTCCGTTCAAGTTTCAGATTTGAGTGCTCGGAACTCCTGTTGTGGTAATTATAGCTCAGAAACTAAAGGTACGGATGTGAGCTTATACTTACAGCTTTGAGATGGACTTGTGTATAAATGGGCGTGTGCTGATATGTTGAGCAGTGTATATCTGTTATTCCTGTGTTGTTGCTTGCATCTGTTTTACGTATGTTATCTTGCAAGCTGTTATTATGCATACACGCATATCATGTTACTACGCTCCGTTCCTTTCGATCCTATGTGAGCAATCTACTGTGAGAATTTATGAACTATCATTGTTTGCTGTTGAACTATCCCTTGTTGACAGGGTTCGTGTGATTGAGCGCCTGGGTAGCTCCCATTCTCTCACATGCTTTGTGGCCTTTCTGTTCTAGCTAGTGCTGGTATTTCGTGTGATTGAGCGCCTGGGTAGCTCCCATTCTCTCACATGAGCTGCGGCCATCCCTGTTCTTTTCTGTTTGTGGTTGATACCATGTGTGATCGAGCGCCTGGGTAACTCCCATTCTCTCACACATCCGGTGACCACTCTTATTTCTGGTATCCAGC
This sequence comes from Dorcoceras hygrometricum, assembly GCA_001598015.1. Taxonomy (NCBI): domain Eukaryota; kingdom Viridiplantae; phylum Streptophyta; class Magnoliopsida; order Lamiales; family Gesneriaceae; genus Dorcoceras; species Dorcoceras hygrometricum. The sequence goes on from KV004704.1 coordinate 304,553, forward strand.
TGTATGCCGTCCTTGGATTCTTTGATCTCACCATTCTCATGCATCGCATCGCATTTATAACTTGCTCTACCTATTTGCTGTTTTATGTTGCTCTCCGTACTGGGGTTTGACCCTGTCCCTCTGGGGCTGGATTGTTTTGTTTGCCTGTGTGTTGTTCAGGTTATCCAGGTTTCTCAGCTGGTCGGGGAGATGACCCAGCTGGTGGTGCCCCGGAAGGTGGATAGAGTGTCTCAGTTATATATATTGTGTATATATATTAGGCAGTAGAGTCATCGTCGGGGAATGCCCCGAGTATGCGATGTTCTATTGCTAATTTGAGACTTATGTCTTGGAGTCACTCGATGCTTGTATTGGTTATTGTATCTGCTGTTGTTGGTTTTCGGTTGTTGTAAAACCAGTATTTGAGTATCAATTTATTTTTTAAATAATGTTTTCTAAGTCAGGCCAAAGCGAGAAATTTTAGCCACTTTTAAATGCTTCCGCCGTTGTTTATCGTGTGGTTAATCTCTGATTTGTGCACCGGGCCTTTCTATGGGGGGGTGCTCGGTCGTCATGATTCCCTGATGAAACAGCTCGCTCCTCGAGCTGGAGTCGACCCGAGATGAGGTCCAATCATTTAAGGCCCAGGTGAAATCTATGGAGACCCAGGTGCTATCTCTGGAAGCCCGAGCTGAACGTCAGGAGAACCAAATCCTTAAGGCTGAGGTGGAGAAGCTTCAAGGGGAGGCAGCAAACTCTTGGCAGCTCGAGAAGGATAAATTCCTTCAAGGAGTTTGATATCCTGTACTCAGGGAGAGCCTCGATTTTCTTTGATCAGGGTTTAACGGATGCCTGTCCCAATTCAGGGCCAATGGCTATTCTGAGGAAGAACACCCGGCCTCCTTCCTCGACGTTGAACAGGCTTTGGAAGACATGCCTGAGGAATCTGAGGATGGTAGCTCGGGTTCAGAGGAGGCCCCCCCATCTTGATGTCTTTATGCTTCCCTTGTATTTATTTTGAAATTAATGAACTTAGCTCTTTCTCGTTTACTTTTGTCTATTTTTACTTCAAGTACTGCCGAGTATAAATATCTGAGTGTGAAATGAACTATCTCGAACAACGTATCTGAAAAACGCTGAATAGATTTTCTCGAGGTAGCTTCGAATCGATTTGTTTAAGTGTAAAAGAGAGATATTCGAGGCAAGTTCTTACACCAACGCGGGTTAGACTTATACATCGAGCTGATCGGGTTCGTATGTTAACAAGAATTAGATTTATGAGCTGATCACGCTTGTATGCCAACTAGAGTTGGGCTTGTATGCTGAGATGTTCGGGCTTAGTGCCAACGAGAGTTGGTCTTGTGTGCCGAGCTGGTCGGGCTTAGTGTCAACGAGAGTTGGGCTTGTGTGCCGAGCTGGTCGGGCTTAGTGCCAACGAGAGTTGGGCTTGTGTGCCGAGCTGGTCGGGCTTAGTGCCAACGAGAGTTGGGCTTGTGTGCCGAGCTGGTCGGGCTTAGTGCCAACGAGAGTTTGGCTTGTGTTCCGAGCTGGTCGGGCTTAGTGCCAACGAGAGTTAGGCTTGTGTGTGTAATCAAGACGGATTACTGCTCAAGGTATTGCCAAGTCTTTCTAGAAGAAACTTCTCCATTCATGAAATAAGCTTTCCTACAAGGATTGGTTTTAAGCGTAATATCGAAGATGGATAATATTCCAGGGCCTTTGGGTTCTTTTTCCCGAGGCATCTTCTAAATAGTATGCGGCGATGCCTGCTTTGACCACAATCTTAAATGGCCCTTCATACTTAGGATCGAGTTTCCCTCTGTCTCCTTGATTTTGGTAACTCGTCCACCCATTTCCCTTTAGCGGAGCCCAATCGTGTCTTGAGAGCTTGTACAATAGAGCGATTGGTGACCTCTACCTGCCCGTTGTTCTGAGGGTGAGATACCAAAGTGAAAATTTGCTCGATCTTCATCTCTTGACACCATGCTCGCACTTTTTCCCCGCAAAATTGCCTTCCATTATCTGATATAAGTCTCCGAGGAATTCCAAAACGGCAGACAATGTTCTTCCACAAGAATTTCAAAACTTCCGCCTCAGATATTTTGGCCAGTGGCTCGGCTTCTACCCACTTGGAAAAGTAGTCTACTGCAACCAGCAAAAACTTCCTCTGTCCTCCTGCTGGGGGGAAGGGTCCTACAATATCGATGCCCCACTGGTCGAATGGACACGAGGACATGACTGTTCTTAATAGTTTGGCAGGCTGTTTTTGTAGATTTGTATGCCTCTGACAATCATGATAGGATCGAACAAGGGCCAAGGCGTCCTTCTGCATGGTGGGCCAGAACAATCCATCGAGGAGAGCCTTTCTTGCCAGAGCTACGCTCCCGAGGTGGTTCCCACAACATCCTCCTGAATCTCTCACAGTACATATTTAGCTTCCTCCAGGCCTAAACATTTCAAGAGTGGTTTTGAGAAGGATCTTTTGTACAACGTACCATTCAATAGTGCAAAATAGAGAACCCGTCGCTTGATTTTTCGAGCCTTTCGGGGATCCTCGGGTAGGACTTGATGACTGATATACTCATAGATTTCATATCGCCAGTCCGAGGTGGGAATGCTCTCGGGACCTGTCTCGACCTGGTAAATTTGTGATATCAGCTCTTGTCCCTGCACTTCTTTTCCCGAGGCTGGCTTGAGAGAACTGGCCATCCGAGCCAACCTATCTGCCCTTTCATGCTCTTCCCAAAGTATCTGTGAAAAGATAAGTTCAGAGAAATTTTCGGCCATCTTGCTCAGGGCTTTCGCATACTTAACCATCTTTTCATTTTTCACTTCAAATTTTCCACTGCACTGCTGAACCACTAATTGAGAATCAGAATACATGAGAACTCGGGCAATCCCCATGGTTTTGGCAGCTCGAAGTCCGATTAGTAAGGCCTCATACTCTGCTTCATTGTTAGAGGCTTTGAAATCTAGAATTACAGCCATTCTTGTTTCTTCGCCCCAAGGAGATACTATGATTATTCCAACACCGCTCCCAGATAAGCAGGAAGAACCATCTACATACACTTTCCATTGTTCTTCTTGCTCGAGGTGAGTGCTTTCTGCCAGGAAGTCAACCAAAGCTTGTGCCTTTACAGCTGTTCGGGGTTTGAATTCGAGATCATATTCACTAAGTTCAGTGACCCACTTAACCAATCTTCCTGAGTCTTCTGGGTGATGAATGATTTGCCCTAACACACTGTTGGTGAGCACAATAATAGGATGAGAGAGGAAATAGGGCCTGAGGCATCAAGCAGTAATAACCAAAGCCAGAGCTAACTTTTCCTGCGTGGTATAATTCACCTCGGCACCTTTCAGAGCATGACTAACGAAGTAGACAGGTCGGTGACTCTGCCCTTCCTCCCGAACAAGGACCGATGAAACAAACCAGACTCTAGAAATTTTTTTTTAAAACATCTGCGGAATACATAAACTGAAAGTGTGGCTCATTCCCTTTTAAAACATTTCTAACCCACCAATTCAAAACATAAATCAAATAAATATCTCGAATCGTTAAATCATCCAACTGTAAAAATCAGACTGCGTAAAAGTACTGAAATAAAAAAGTTGAAAGCAACATTTGAAAAGCGTATCATGACTAAAACAAAACATCAATGCGGCCACGGGGTACTACTGCAGTGGGCGCTCAAAGGTCCTCACCGCCAGTCGGGACATACACTGCAGGGTCATCACATGCACCATTTAAACCTAATGAGCCTAGAGGCTCAGCATGCTCTATCTTTTAAAATAACAAAGTACATACTAATAAAGTCGCATGCAGGCACATACTCGTAATAAAATAACATGAATGCATGAATGATCTTCAAAACCTTGTTCATACATTTCATAGCATACATAGCATATAACATACATAAGGTATGACATAACATAATATAAAAACGTATGAGTCGTATCATGAAGTGTGTATCATGTTCGATTGATCAATCTAAAAACCAACGTACGTGGCGGTGCGGTTCACCCGACCTTACCTAGGGATCCCTCATACCTCTATGCTTGCCACTTCACCATGCCGTAAACACATGGATCCATTAAGCTTGTAATACATGAACAGAAGTTCAACGGGCCCGGTATCCCGCATCCCCTCATCGTAAACTTGGCACAAATCACAAATCACATCAATCACTCGATTTTTCTTTTAAAACATGCCTATAACCTTTCATAAAACATTCGTGATGCGTGCATTTCATAAAACATGCAATTTTAAAAGTTTAGACCGTCAATATATATTTAATTCTTTGCTTTAAAACATTTTCGTACATAACATACTATATATATCATTATATATATAATCACGGGCTTCTACATTTTCTACTCCGGTCAAGGACTGATTCAGGAGTCTGGCCCACTACTTCTAGACTTAGCATTACAATTGACTTAGCCCAAGACTTATAAGAATTCCCCTTAAAATTTCTAACATTCCAATTTTGACTTAATTCAAAATCGCATGACCAATTTTGACCCTAATTAACATCCAAATTTTGACTTTAAAAACTTAAGGCCAATTTTTGACTGATTTCAAAATCAATTTTGACTTAGAATAACTTGATCAATTTTGACTCTAAATAATTTGATCAATTTTGACTTTAAAATAAAACTTAGGATCAAGTTTGACTAAATGAAGCTCTCACAATCAATTTTGACAAATTAAAATCTCATGGTCAATTTCGAATTTATTAATACCCAAAGACTCCAATTTAGATTTTCAAAACTTAAAATAGGGGATAAGATCCAAATTAATTAAAAGTTTGACCAAAATAATAGACTTTGAAAGATTTGACCAAAAACATTAACATTGGATCTTAGACTTAAAACTAAAATAATCGGTCCGATATAAAAATAACTCGGACCAACTTCAAAATATTTTGACTCGACACTCTATGAACCGACCCCGTCTAGCTATAACAGTTTAAAAAATCACACATGCTAAAAATCATTTTGTAGGCATTAATTTGTCATGAAAATGCCAAAAATCTCATAAATCAAATAAATTCTAAAAAAGCTAGAAAACATCTTAAAATATGCTTAAAATATCAAATAAAGTCATCCACAAACATTAGCAGCCCCTAAGACTCGAAATCTCAATTTTCACAAAAATGACCCGACGAGGCTCACCTCGATCAACAAAACGATAAAAATCCATTTCTTAACATCTGTAAAATTCCTGACTGCCTCCACCTTTGACAGTGAAGGGCCTGCTGACCTCCAGAAGCGGTAACACTGGCCAAGAATGCCTGACCTCCGAGCTCAACTAGCTTCCTGTCCTATAGAAAAGATATGAACTTGGGCTTCCGCGGTCTTCATGTTGCCTCAATTAAGAAGGCCTCCTGCCCTGGCTGCCTGATAGTCTCTGTCTCAGCTGAAATTCAATCACTGATCCAAACTACATCAACCAATGCATGCCTAGGATGAGGTCGAATCCTGACATCGACAAAACGACCAAATCTGCTCGGACTGCGTGATCCTGGAACATCATCATCAATCCTGCCCTGGCGGCCTGATAGTCACTATCCTCCGCTGAAAGACAATAAATGCTCCAAACTCCGTCAACCAATCCATGCCTAGGATGAGGTCGAATCCTGACATCGGCAAAATGACCAAATCTGCTCGGACCGCGTTATCCTGGAACATCATCATCAAACCCTGCACGATGTTGGTCGTCGTCAACTCCTCTCCTGACGAAACCGTCACGGCGAGAGCTACACCCATGCTCTTCGGAACAATACCCATCCTCTGTGTGAACACACTCGAAATAAACGAGTGGGTCGCCCCTGAGTGTAGCAAAGCGAGGGTAGTGACACCTAGCACCCAAATCTCGTCTGAAACAAAAACGTCACACAGGTACACGTTTACGGTCAAACTAGATCCCAAAAATCAGTTTAGATACCTAAGACATTTCTAAGTTTGCTATTCCTATCCGTCTAAGTTCTCAAGGCAAGTCCTAGAAGGTCTAACAGTTCTACTTAGATTCTACCCAACAAACCTAAGGCATAGAATCTACTAGCGGATCTGTAGTCCCGGCATATTCCTTAGGTCCCTACTTGTGTAACCTCTCAGCCACGTCCTCCTCATGCGACTTCCCGAGTCGCTCCGAATGACGTTCCAAAAGTCTAGTATCCCGGCTAGCATCTCCACACTATCCCTCTCATAAGGTGTCAATTGAGGAGGTGGGGGAGTGCATCCTCATCCAGCTGAGTCATATCGCGTCTGGGAGGCATACTGATACGCCAAAACCTTATCACGTAAATCTAAGTGCATGACTAAGCGTCTAATTCTTAAAATTCTAAGGTAAAACTCATGCAGACTTAAAACATGCAGCATGCGAACGTAAACATGAATCATAAGACTATAAAACTCACAGACTGGTAGTGCGACATCCGAGCTCCAAGCAGCAGGCTAGTACCCCACCAGAACCACCGCTCTGATACCAACTAAAGCGAACCAGACTCTAGAAAAAAAAACTTTTTAAACATTTGCGGAATACATAAACTGAAAGTGTGGCTCGTTCCCTTTTAAAACATTTTCTAACCCATCACTTCAAAACAAAATCAAATAAATATCTCGAATCGTTAAATCATCCAACTGTAAAAATCAGACTGCGTAAAGTACTGAAAATAAACAAGTTGAAACCAACATTTGAAAAGCGTATCATGACTAAAACAAATCATCAATGCGGCCACGGGGTACTGCTGCAGCGGACACTCAAAGGTCCTCACCGCCAGTCTGGACATACACTGCAGGGTCATCACCTGCACCATTTAAACCTAATGAGCCTAGAGGCTCAGCATGCTCTATCTTTTAAAATAACAAAGTACATACTAATAAAGTCGAATGCAGGCACATACTCGTAATAAAATAACATGAATGCATGAATGATCTTCAAAACCTTGTTCGTACATTTCATAACATATATAGCATATAACATACATAAGGCATGACATAATATAACATAAAAATATATGAGTCGTATCATGAAGTTTGGACCATGTTCGATTGATCAATCTAAAAATCAACGTACGTGACGGTGCGGTTCACCCGACCTTACCTCGGGATCCATCACATCTTTATGATTGCCACTTCACCATGTCGTAAACACATGGATCCATAAGCTCGTAATACATGAACATAAGTTCAACGGGCCCGATATCCCACATCCCCTCATCGTAAACTTGGTACAAATCACTTCAATCACTCGATTTTTCTTTTAAAACATGCCCAAAACCTTTCATAAACATTCGTGATGCGTGCATTTCATAAAACATGCAATTTTAAAAGTTTAGCCCGTCAATATATATTTAATTTTTGCTTTAAAAATTTTTGTACATAATACTATATATATAATTAAATATATATTCATGGGCTTTTACATTTTCTACTCCGGTCAAGGACTGGTTCAGGAGTCTGGCCCACTACTTCTAGACTTAGCATTACAATTGACTTCACCCAAGACTTATAAGAATTCCCCTTAAAATTTCTAACACATTCCAATTTTAACTTAATTCAAAATCCCATGACCAATTTTGACTCTAATTAACATTCAAATTTTGACTTTAAAAACTTAAGTCCAATTTTTGACTGATTTTAAAAGCAATTTTGACTTAGAATAATTTGACCAATTTTGACTTTAAAACAATTTGATCAATTTTGACTTTAAAATAAAAATAAGGATCAAGTTTGACTAAATCCAAGCTCACATAATCATTTTTGACCAATTAAAATCACATGGTCAATTTTGACTTTATTAAATACCCAAAGACTCCAATTTTGATTTTAAAAACTTAAAGTAGGGGAGAAGGTCCAAATTAATTAAAAGTTTGACCAAAATAATAGACTTTGAAAGATTTGACCAAAAACATTAACATTGGACCTTAGACTTAAAATTAAAATAACCGGTCCGACATTAAAATAACTCGGACAACTTTAAAATAATTTGAATCGACACTCGATGAACCAACCCCGTCCAGCTATGACAGTTTAAAAAATCACACATGCTAAAAATCATTATTTAGGCATTATTTTGTCATGAAAATGCCAAAAATCTCATAAATCAAATAAATTCTAAAAAAGCTGGAAAACATCTTAAAATATGCTTAAATCAAATAAAGTCATCCACAACTTTAGCAGCCCCTAAGACTCGAAATCTCAATTTTCACAAAAATGACCCGACGAGGCTCACTTCAAGCGAGAAAACGGTAAAAATTATTAAAATCCATTTCTTAACCAAATCACTCCCTGTTTCGACCTACATCATCCTAACCCAATATTAAGTCAATTAAAGAAACTAAACTCAAAAAAGATTCAGTACATGACCAACCCGATGCCCGCAAACCTACTTCCCACGTGCAGACTGCAACCAGTACACGTGCTAGCCATAAATTCATAACTAATTCGTTCCTCGACCAAATCACTTCCCGTTTGGACCCACATGACCCTAACTCAAATTTCTATCTCCTGAAATCAACCTTGAACACACAAACCTCATAGAGAGACTTACCTTACCCCAACAATTCTACTATCGTGCACAGACGATAAGCCAGAACACGTGCTGATCATAAAATTCGTAACTAATTCATTCCTTGACCAAATTGCTTCATGTTTGGACCTACGTGTTCCTAACTCGATGTACTAACTACTAGGACCACCTTTGAACCAAACCCTAGCCCCATGAACCGCCCATGACCGAATCTTCACAAGAAAAGAATCAAATACATTTTGAAAACTATGAAACATACATGGATCTCAAACATTATGCATAGATCTGAATAATCACATACCAATCATGCATTGAACAATAAAAACAGCTTACTATGTCTTATATGGTGAGAAAAGGAATCGATATTACATGTCTGTCTTGGAGAAACGTAATATCTGCTAGTTACCGACGTAGAGGACACGAGATCGGGGCACGACCGCCTTTGAATCACCAAAGTTTTGCAATTTTCGATGAGGCTGTTCTTGAGGGAGGAGGGGACGGCTACAAGAGATGGAGGAGGCTACGTTTGAAAGATTTTTGAGTTATGAAAAAGTGATGGTGACAAGTTTGACCCCTAATGTTTAATTAAGAAAGGAAAAGAAATTTTTGACATGTTTGCCCTCCCTTAATTTGATAAGATAACTAAAACTCTAACTCAAGTTTTTAAAATCCAAAATTTTCGAATTAAAAGGTTTCTCAAAGTTTAAAACACATTAAAATCCATTAAAACAGCTCGTATAGGCGAAAAACGGGTTCCTCTTCAAAATAATCATAAAACCCCCAATTTTCAGAAATTGTTGCTTCAAAATAATAAATTAATTCTTAAAAATCCAAGAACTTAAAAATATCAAATTAGTTTCATCTCGGTCGTCCCTAGTCTCGTCCACGCGTCCATAACTCAAACAGGCTGAAAACATGACATGCATACCATGCAACATAACATCATAAACAAATCACATAAAATGGCGTATAATCATCTAAAATTATTTTCTCCTTAGTCATGCACTCATTTCTACGTATTCAGGAATTTCTAGGTGTTACAATCGAGCTAACAGCCTGTGGCGTGACTGCGAGGTATACATACAACGGCTCACCAGGCTCAGGCTTATTGAGTATGGGCAGTTCCTTAAGATATTCCTTTAGCTCCTGAAAATATCTTTAATGTTGTTCATTCCACTCGAAATTCTTTGTTTTGCGAAGTATCTTAAAGAAAGGGAGACTTCAGTCAGCAAATCAGGAGATGAATCTGGACAACGAAGCTATCCTCCCCGTCAACCTTTGGACCTCATGTATGTTTCGAGGGGAACACATTGAGGCCAGAGCTTGTACCTTTTCGGGATTAGATTCAATTCCACGTCTCGTAACCATATATCCCAAAAACTTTACTGTTCTTGCTCCAAACACGCATTTCTTAGGGTTAGCCTGATCTGGTAATCTCGAAGCGTGCGAAAATTTTCTTCAGCATCAACTATGGAGATTTCCTCTATCCGCGACTTTATCAAGATATCATCTACATATACTTCGATGTTTCTCCCGATCTGATGTTTGAACACTTTATCCATTAACCTTTGATAAGTCGCTCCTACATTCTTTAACCCGAAAGGCATGACGACATAGCAAAATGTCCCATCCGCCGTGATAAACTGACTTTACGCTGGTCTTCCTCAGCCAAGGGAATTTGATGGTATCCCTGATAAGTGTCCAAAAAACTGAGCAATTCATGACCAGAAGTAGAATTGATAAGTTGATCAATCCTGGGAAGTGGATAGCATTCCTTGGGGCATGCTTTGTTTAGATCTCGGAAATCTACACACATTCTCCATTTCCCCGCAGCCTTTGGTACCAGTACTACATTTGACAACCATACGGGGAAATGTACCTCTGTCACGTGCCCAGCTCAGAGCAGATACCCGACCTGACTTCTGATCACATCATACTTTTCTGGGCCAAAGTGCCTCCTCTTCTGGATAATTGGTCGAGCATCTGGGGAGACATTTTGTTGGATCTGTTTCTACAGATCAGAATCTAAGTTTTGATTCACACAAAATCTGCTTCTATTGTACTAATGCTCTACATGACGTGCGCAGCTTGCTAAGACTGGAGTAGAAGTAAAGATATTCAAACTGGAACAATGAGAGGACGCCTGAGCTGGACTGGTCGAAGATATCTAGCTGGAACAGTAAGGGGACGCCCAAGCGGTATAGTAGTTTACTTCCAGAAGTGCAGGGAACGCCAAGCTGGTTCACCGGCTTGGAGCTGGAGCAGCACGAAGATCAAGCGCAGTGGATGAGGAGCAGAGTTGAAGCGTAGAATGTTGAAGTGCAGTAAGGCTCGTGCAGAGTACAAGTGCAGTGTTCAAGTGCTGTTGCATAGACAAGCGGAGTGATCAAGTGCAGGTAATGTAAGGACTAGAATTTGCTAAGAACGATTTAATTAGCTAATTGAGTTTCTGAGTATCTGGATGTTCAGATGTGTCCTTGTGTGTGTGCGTGAATTGTCGCAAGCAGGGATCGAAACACTGTCGTTTGGGTGCTAGTCAGATATGGCATTGCAAGAGAATGCTACGTCGTATTGTGTATTCAGACTTGACTCTAGTGAATGAAATCTGCTTATCGGGCATGAGCAGATGTGAGTTTCTACTCGAGGAAGTCAGCGATGGTCAGTGGTCCAGAGTTGTTCAGATGTCAACGTTGGTCAATGGTACTGTGTAGACCGGTGTGGTGTGGAGAATACAGGTGTGATCAAGATCTGAGGAGCGTTAGTGGGATCTGTTGTGAGAACGGACTCTGATGCTACGTCGTTTTGATAAGTAAGAGAGGCATCGTTTTGATTAGAATGCGTGTTTGTTTGGAGATCAGATCTGAGTTAGCGTTGGCATACGTGAGAGATAGCTGAGGCCAGATTTTGAGAGACTTCTGCCTTAGCAATGAAATCTGAACTTTTCGATGAATTGACTTCTGCTGTAGCTTTGACTGGGGATTTAAATGTAAGTTATGATCAACACTTAGGGTATTATTCAAACCAGATATTCCCTATCTTCATTCCCGATAACCCTCGATTGTTACTGTTCACCCGAACCCTATTTTCGTCGATTGCCATTTTTTTTCGCCGCCGTTTGGAGCAAGATTGGTAGAGCTGAGCTCGTCTTCTCTAGGGCCTTTGATTGATACAAGTTTGGAGACTGGAGTCGCCGGATTTGAGGAGCGCGAAGTTGTTGCAGTGTTCGTATGTCTTCGCGATTGTGGACCAGTAGTTCTTCTGTTCTTTAACAGCTTTGGATTTGAGCGGGTAGTGGCTTCTGTTGAGTTCACCGTGAAGCTGATTGAGAAGTAGACTTGAGTTGGTTGTTGCGCCCTTGTTGTTTTAAGCTCTGTTGAGGTAAAAGATGATTGAGGTACGAATTGAGCTAGATTTTAGCAGCTTTGTTATCAGCTTTGGGATATTTCCTTCGTGTATTAGCTGTTGTGTTTCGTATTGACTGCTGAATGATTTGTGCTCATATCTGTGTTATGTGCATGTGATGTTATAAATTGATTAAGCATGAGTCTGCTGTGAATTCACGCATACATATTGAGCCTGATTTCTTTGAAAGCTGAATCCGTTTATACGTTGTGATCGGCCGACTGAGTCGTCGTGCCTAAAAGGTCCAACGTTGTTTTTGATGTGGTGGCCAGCTCAGTCGTTGCGCCTGAAAACCACTATGCCTTGTGATGGCCGGCTGAATCACAACACCTGAAGATCACAAGATGATGATGATTGATGAGATCTTCACAGCTGAGTCATTGTGTTTTTGCCTACCGATGATTCTTGGTAGCCCTTTCATGCATTGCACGATTGAGATATTGCATTGTCTGATATGATTGATGCTTTTATTGTGCTCTTCGTACTGAGGTTTGACCTCGTTTATTTTCCCTGTTTGGGCTGCCTTGGTCTGTATTGGCTTTGGCAGGTTCTTCAGGTAACCAAGCTGGACAGAGTGGAGCTTCAGCTGATCGATCCTCTTTTTTATTTGAGTCCCAGTTGTATTGATATTTATATTGAGCCAGGGGATGTCATGTGCCTCTATTTATGTTGGGGATCGTGTGTTGTGTTATTGGTTGTTGTGGTTTGAGTTTTGAATTAAAATCTTATTTTAAGTATGAATGTATTTTGAATGATATTGGATCGGGCCCATATTTTTATGATGCTTTCGCATATTTGTGATTAATTGATGTATTAGCGCACCGGGCCTGACAGGTCAGATCACTATGCGCAATAATCAATTCATCATATGAATCGGATTGATTATTATAACAGTGTGCTTGCTGATAATTTGGATGAGGTGTCTGAATGGATCAAGTGGACAGCAAGTAACATTGGGGCTCCTGACGAGAAGATAGAGCCTAGCTGGTTTAAGGACAAACCAGCTTGAATTTAAGAGGACCAGCAGGGAGCAGACAAACCAGCTGGCCGTATGATATCTGTGAGAAGCTTGATCTCACAGATATATCAACCAGCTGGTTGGCAATCAGCTGGGAATGGAGTAAAGCTGGAGCCTCGAAGCAGCTCTAGAGCAGGAAAGAACAGAACAAGCTCAGCTGCAGACAAAAAGAGGCGCAGATGCAGAAGTTGCTCTAGAACAAGATTAAAGATGAAGAGAAACCAGCTTGACGAAGAAACAAGCTGAGAAACCAGATCTAGACAAATCAATCTGGTCAAACAAAGCAGTTTGAACAATTCTATGAAGACCGAATTAATTGGTTCAAACTGATTTGCTTTGTCTTGTCCACATAAGGTACAAGCAAACAGAGCTCGAAGTGATCAAAGGCTGCAGAAGTGCCGATGAAAAGAGCTCAAGTTAAATAAAGCCTGCAACGCATTAAAAGCCAAAGGACACAAAGTACAAATACGTCAGAAGACTTTTCATAACGGCTACAACTTTGTGTCCAACGGATAAATTTGCTATGCGGCTTTATATATCAGGCGCAATAAAACAGAAGGTAAGAGCGCCATAGCAAAGAGAGTGTTGTGAAAATCCATAATAGAAGAACAAAAGAAAGCACGACCATGGGAAGATAACAGATGACCAGCTCGGATAGGAGCACTTCCCAGTGTGTGAGATTTAATTATTGAGATTATGCTTACACTGTAAATATCACACACACATATATTCACTTATGTATTCGAGAGTTGAGCTAAACAGATAAATGAGTGAATGTAATTTGAAAACTCTCCATTGTGGTCTTTGGACAGAGACGTTAAACAAATCTAGTGTCTTTCGCACTGAGACGTTAAAGAAGTGTGTGTTGTCATTCGCACTGAGACGATAAAAAAGTGTGTGTAGTCTTTCGCACTGAGACATTAAAGAAGTGTCGCCTTTCTCACTGAGGCAGTAAAGAATTGAGTGAGTCACACAGCTTGCGGGCTTAGTGTCTGGTGGTTGATGCTAGGACTTCTTGCGACTACGGGTCGTAGGAGTGGGTTGCAGCGAGGGTCGTTGTAATAAAAGTCTTCTAGTGGATCCTTCCCGTTGCGGAAGAAGGCGAGATGTAGGAAATTGAGCCCCGAACTTCCATAAACAAATCAGCGTATTTTCTTTACATATTTCAGTACTTACATTCATACACATTGCATATTTATAACTGCGCATAAAACCGTTTAAATGAGCTTTCGAATTTAAGAGTGCAGTTTGAGTTATTTCCGCATGATTTAACTTCATTACTCAATCTGTATCTCAATGCACACGTATTCAAGAACACTGAGCTAATGCAACTCAAGCAATAAATAATCAGATCGCTTGATCTTTCATCGAGCTGATTTCAACAACCAGCTAGAACCAGGCTCTTGCACTGTGCTGGTTTAGCGCCGAGCTGGTCAAACACAAAAGCAATTTAGTTCCAGCATCCAGCTGGAACCTGTTTAGTGACAGTAGTCTGACTTCAGCGCTGTATCTCAATGCACACGTATTCAAGAACACTGAGCTAATGCAACTCAAGCAATAAATAATCAGATCGCTTGATCTTTCATCGAGCTGATTTCAACAACCAGCTAGAACCAGGCTCTTGCACTGTGCTGGTTTAGCGCCGAGCTGGTCAAACACAAAAGCAATTTAGTTCCAGCATCCAGCTGGAACCTGTTTAGTGACAGTAGTCTGACTTCAGCGTCCAGCTCGGATCCAGCATCTGTTACACGATCTGGTTATTCCCTCTAAGTGCTGGTTATTGACTAAATAACTTTTATACACTAACAGAGGGCAAATCGGTCCTAACACATTTAGATTGTGCTCCATGACTTCCCGCTTAACCCCTTTTAGGTCGAAGGGGACCAGGCAAATATGTCCTTGTTTTTCTCCAAGCATCGTATTAATTGAATCTGAACGCCCTCTGAGAGAATTTTAGCAATCTTCACAGTCCCAGTCGGGGGGAAAAGAAAAACCTCCTCCTCTCTCAGTCGTTAATTGAAAATCTTCATCAACCAAATTTACACTCCTGTCAACCCGAGCTTCTGGATGATCATGAGCTCGAGCTTTAACAGCTTTCTGTTCAACCCTGACCTCTTCCACATAACACTTTTTTGCCATCTTCCGATCTCCTATTACTTCCCCACAATATCCCTCACCGGGAATTTAATCTTTTGATGCAAGCTGAGGCCACTGGCATGAAAGCGGCCATAGCTGGCCTCCCCAGAATAACATTATAAGAAGAGGGCGCGTCTAATATCGTGAACTCAACAACTCTAGTCTTCCTCTGTTTTCCAGTTCCAAGAAAAATAGGTAGATGAACTATCCTACCGACTGCAAGGAGTGACCCGTGAATCCGAACAAGGGTGTCTGCACAGGTTCCATATGATAATCACCGAGGTCCATCTGGTCGACAGCCCCCTTGAAAAACACGTTAATTGAGCTTCCTGAATCGACAAATACAAGGTGACTTCATAATTAGCGATCATTGCTCGGATTACCAGAGCATCATTATGTGTTTCAACGTCAGTCGGTAGATCCTCGGGTCCAAAACATACTATGGGCCCAGAGGGCTTTTTTTCTATCTACATGGTTTCCATTCGCCGATACCTCGACTTCCTTACTCGATTGGAATCCCCATCATTGGGTCCTCCTGATGTCATCTGGATGATGCCCCGAGGCTGAGGGGATTTGATAGGATCAATATGGATCAAAAAAAGCCTTAGGAGTTTAGAAGGGAGGGGTTGAATGAACTCCTAGAGATTTTAAATTTTCGAAACCTTAAAGCAATTTTTACAAGCGTCTCGCTTAACTTAAATATGTATTACCAGATTTAAGGTATCTCAGTCCCAAGTCAGGTTTCTCGACTAACAAATAATGTGCGGAATGAAGTCGATCAATCTGTGAACAGTGTAAATGTAAATACAATGCAGTAAAGTAAAAGTGCAAGGTCAAGAGATTTGTTTATGGAAGTTCGGATATCAAATCCTACGTCTCCTCTTCTTCCTTTTAGGGAAGGTTCCACTAGAAGAATTTGATGAGTACAGATGCCGTAAACACCCGGTCACTGAGCCACGCTCCAAGTGTACTCCTAGTAACTCCAACTACAAGCAGACACAACTGCTGAATACAAACAACTAATTATTTTCTCAAACGGCTTCATGTAGCACATTTGTTACAGACTCAATCTAAATGATAATAGTGAAATACAATGGTTTTTGAGTACTGTAAATCTTCTGGTTCTTTTATCAACAAGAACTGTTTACAAATGTAAACCAGAAGATATCTCAAAGATTAAGTGATTAAGAACAACAACGAAACTTCTCTTTGAGATTGACACACTGGAACTTCAAAATGATTTGCTTAAGTGTTTGAGAATTATTCCCGCGACTAAGAGAGAGCAAGATATAGCGAGATCAACAAAGAATGACCGAGAGATTCTTCATTTGAAAACTTCTGCCTTTTATACTCTTTGTCCACAACGGTCAGTAAAAGTACCCAGTAAAATATTCTCCTCTGCATCGTATCGTACAATGAAAGGTAAACCGCGCTCGTCGGGGCCAAATTGTCTCATATACCAAAATGGGTAAACATCGTGTAAATCACTCTGCGTACTATGTACCTTTACCCAAAATAGCTCTGACTTTGTATCCTTAATTCCAAACATTTGTACGATTCCGTTACAAGGCTCTTTTCGTTAAACAGTTCTCTCTCCCTTGAAGTAAGTAGCTCTCTATATGTATCAAATATGAGAAAGATCGTTGTTACTTTGTCATGTCTGAATGCGTAGAGAATCTGCAAGGGTACTGTACTCAAATCTGAATTTATCCTCAAATCTGATATTCACTGAGCATACTGTAACCACTTCTGAAATACTGAGAATCTGAATAACTTATGTAGAGTCTGTTAGTATTTGATACTCTCAAATCTGAATACCACTTGAGTTAATAAAACGGAATCTGTTACTGAGATGTCTGAATACTTTCAATACTGAAGTCCTGACCCGAATACTCAACTGATCCAAATAACCAAGTCTGATTCAAAGGTATCAACCCGATAACAGAAATCTGAATCTCTGAAATCTTTACTCTAACACAGATCTCTTATTGTAGCTTTGAACCAAGTCTGAATGTCCTCAAATCTGAACAATTGTCCCGATAACTGAATACTTGACTCGATGTCTGAACAAGTCCTGAATGGTCAACTCAGAAGACAATGCTTAGCTCAGAACTCTCTTAAACTGGAAAACCGTAACTAAAAGACATGACGTCACGAGATCTGAAAAGTTCAAATCTCTTGTCTACTTCGAAACTCTCAATGACGTCACGGAATCTGAAATCTCGTATCTTCTGGAAATACTTAAGATCAGTTCTCAGTCTTATTTTGTTATCACCAAAACTTATAAATTTTATCTTAACAATTTCCCACTTTTTTGTGATGACAAAACTTAGCAGCCTTATGATTTAAAGACGCAAACATAAGTTGCTTCAAGTCTGCTAGAATTTCATAAATGAAACATGTTGAGTACAAAAAGTTTGTACAGCAAACTAGAAATACAAAAACTGATTATTTTATGTTCCTCCAAACCAATATTCAGCACTCCTCCTCTGAGGTCCACCACCACTGCTGAAATATCGCTTCCTTGACGATTCACTTCTTCCTCCTCTGTTTCTTCCATCAGACCCACCAGAACCACTTCTGTCTCCATCATCAGGTGGAGGCTGCGGGCCACGGCTGCTACTTTCCCCATTTTTGTCATTACCACCCTGATTAATGTAATCAACGAGTTCAGAGAGTTGGGTGGTGAGGTTGTTATAATTTTCCTGCGCTTGCGCACAGAAATCCAATATGTCATTGGAGAAAGCAGCCTTCAATTCTTGAACCTCCTTTCGAGTATCCGCTAAATCTATCATCAAAAAAACATTCTGAGCTCGAAAAGATTTCAGTTCTATCGATGTGATGTCTGCTTGATTCTGAGCTTCTTGACGAACACTTTTAATCAGACTTCGGAAAGCTAGATCTTGCTGGGTAAGAGCGTCAAAAAAAGTTTTCTCAAGATGATCGATTTTGAATAGGATTTCGCTCTGAGAATCGCCTAACCTCCTAGAAGCTTTCTCGTGGTTAATAAAAATCCGAGAAAGAGATGCCTGTAGTTCGGTAAATGATTCGGCAACATCTGTGGTAGGAGCAGCTGGCAGAGAAGTCTGAGAAGCAACATCAGCAGAAGAAGATTCAAGAATCTGTTTAACAGCAGTATCATCATCCTGAAGAATTTCATATGAAAAATTCATAGAGGAAGCAGAAGAAGAACTCTGATGCGGAGAAGGCAAAGAAATATCTGAATTACGCGGAGTGAGGCAAGCGGATTCTGTAGGAACTGATATAATATCTACAACTGGAGAAGTCTGTACACTGGGTTCTGCATCGAGAGAAGGAGAACGATAAACTATTGAAACATCAGAAGAAGACTCGTCTTCTGATAAAACCTGTCCCTCAGGCTGTTCAACAAAAACATCCAAAAATATAGCAAAACTGTTGGTATTGAGACCACGCTGAAACAATCCTCGAAAACCTATTGAAATTTCCTCAATATCTATAAGGGGGCCGACAATATCTCTGCAACGGTTTATTGTGTGAGCAGAGCTCAAACTTCCAATCAAAGAGAACTGTACAACACCTACACAAACTTCAGCCCAACGATCATGAACACTCCTGGAGAAAATAGTCCGATGATTTCTTGGAATGAAGTAACTGCGAACAATGTTGTTTCCTTCAAACAAAAGTGAATTGGATGGTCGTGTCCACTCCAGCTTATGCTCTTGTACTTGCCTCAGCAAAACTTTCAATGCGAAATGATAAGCGACAGTGAGCAGTTCCAAAACTTTGAGGTCGATAGTTGTAGTGGGCGTACCAGATACAAAATTGTGCCGCCTGGCTTCTAAAAATTTTCGAAGAAGCAACTCCCGGTACTTCGCAATGATGAGCACGTGCCGCTGAATAGCTATCAGAACTGAATCTGTTTCTGCCCAAGTGAGGACTCACTCTTCTTTAGTATAGAGCTCCTCGGACTGCAAAGTAGCCAACCTACGAAAACTGAAAGAATTAACGAATTTAACTACGTCCTCTATCACTTGCTCCCGCAACTGAACCAAGAAATCTATATCTGCACAAATCAACGAGAAAATTTCCCGGGCCGGATGCCCCTGAATAGAATCTTCCACAAGAGACTCCTTTCCTTTGTCAGAGTCATCAATTTGTGGTAGACTGGCCTTGTAAAGATCCACTTCTCGAATTCCAATCCCCTGACCATACCAAATCTGAGTAACGTCTGCAGCTTTAACGGATGGTAAAAACATGTTATCGGGAATCTGAGCTAGATGCTCCTCAATGGACATCGATTCCTCATCAGTTGTGGCTACCACCTCTGTTTCTGTTCCCTGAGACTTTTCACCTTCAGTTCCAATCAAGCGCTCATTGTCCCCAATTGTTATATCAGCAGCTTGTGAACCCACTGGTTCCTCAACAACTATTACACCTGGTGCTCCCATATCTGTTTCCAACTGTGTGGTGTCCGCAAGAACCTGCCCAATAATTGAATCCACGTCATCAACAGATGTCTCTCGCTCTTTCTCCACAATGGTCCCCACAGATTGTTCCTTCTCAATACTTTCATCATCAGAAACTGGTTCCAATCTTAACTTCCTCTTCGGGGCTTTGCGTTT
Organism: Dorcoceras hygrometricum; assembly: GCA_001598015.1. Lineage (NCBI taxonomy): Eukaryota > Viridiplantae > Streptophyta > Magnoliopsida > Lamiales > Gesneriaceae > Dorcoceras > Dorcoceras hygrometricum. The sequence goes on from KV004704.1 coordinate 324,225, forward strand.
TGGCGCAGGCGGCACATCAAAAATTGGTGCAACAATTTGGAGTGGAACAGCATCTTGTGCCACTGTCACAAGCGCTGAGTCCTTAGCTACGTCAGCAGCTTTTCCAAATAATTTCCTCTTTCTCTTCACAGCCGGTTCCACAACAGCAGCAGCTGGTCTTTTCTTAGACACAACCTTCTTCATGGGTGTTTTCTTCACCCGAGGCTCATCCTCCACGTCCTCAACAGCAATTTTGTTGTTAATAGCAATATACTTGTTGACAGTTTTGGCAGTCAAAATTTTGAGATGAGGGAACTCCTTAGAATCACCCAACTCCAGGTCCAGTACATTTTTCAACATAGTACAAATTTGTACCGCATATCCTTTGGCTTGCCTAGTGTGAGGACTAGAAATGTTAAGATTTAATGGTTAATCATATTTTGGATTAAGATTTGTCACGGAAATTGTGATTGCTGGTTAACGGGTGAAAGCAGCGTTGAATTTGGAGTCCAGCTGTTGCATTTTCCTATCGGGAAGTGATTCCAGTAGTAATTTAGATTTGAGATTCATCGCTGGGAGAAGATAAGCCAGTAGCATTCTTGCGCGAGGATTTGCGGGCGTTCAGATGTTGCCTAACGTGTTTTCAGTAGCGAGTGTTGATACGTCGTCATTTGGATTAGTTGGAACGACAGCATTTTGGATTAGCGAAGAAGACAGCAGTGATTTGCGTGAGCATTCAGATGTTGGTATTCAGCAGTAGCACAAACAGATGTCAACGCTAGTCAACTCAGCAGTGAGAGTGTAGCGAGAAGAAGCTGTTAGCGTTAGCGCGCGGGCGAGAAGTTGTCGCGTGTTAGTCAACAACTGAGTTGACCTCTGGTTGTTAGCGCTATTCAGATGTTGCTAGCGAGATATCTGTTTCAGCAGTAGAAGCTATGCTACGTCTTTTTGATTAGTTGGTGCGACATCGTTTGCTATGTGAGTTAGTAGAGTGTTTAGATGTTTGTATTGTATCAGCGGTGAGCGAAAGCTGGAGTCAGCTTTGAGAGGACTTTTGCCTTAGTATAAGCAGAGATCTGAATTGCTTAGAACAGTCGTGATTCGAGGATTTATATACCAAGTGTTGCTCAACACTTAGCGTATTTTGAACCCGATATTTCTCATCGTTTTCTCCAGTAAACCCTCGATAGTTACTGTTCATTCGAACCCTTCTCCGGTAAATTGCCATCGTTTTTCGCTGTTTTTTGGAGCGATACTGGTGGCGTTGAGCTCGTCTTGAGTAGCTCTTTCGATTGATACCAGTTAGGTGGCCTGAGTCGACGCTGGAGAGGAACACGAAGTAGCAGTGTTGATCGAACATTTTCACGAAGCTAGACCCGAGAGTTATTCAGATCTCTTGAGCTTTTGCGTAAGTGATTTCGGCTGTTTTAAGCTTAGTTCTAGCTGTTAGAAGCTACTTCGATAGGTAGATTGAGTTCTGACCGTAGGTAGTATGCTTTAGAAATTCAGATGTGAACTAAGATATGAGATTCCTTAACAGAATTGAGCTCCGGGGAAGTCCCTGCTGTGTTGAACTTGACCAGCGAGGTAGCAATTTTGAGCTGGCTATAATTTCTGTGCCTGGTGAGATCTGTTGAGGTTGCGTAGTGAGAATTGAAGGTACGAGTTGAGCTTTTGTTAACAGCTTGAACATAGCGTGCTAGTATTTGAGACATGAAATATGTGATATGTGATTTCTGTGTTTACGTGAACAGCTTGATTGAATTGATATGTTCTGTTTACGTATTATATGCATGTTGAAATCAGATTTGAATTTCATGGCATTCATGCATACATATTGAGCCTTTGTTTGATTGAGAACCTGAGATAGAGCCACGTTGTGACCGGCCGACAGATGTGTCGTGCCTGAAAGGTACAACGCTATCATCGGAGTGGTGACCGACTGATTGGTTGTGTCTGAATACCACCTAGTTGTGATGGCTGATGGGCCTAAAGATCACGGAGCGATGATTTCCCCGGTTGATATACTGTGCGGGTATAGAGGCTCAATTGAGATTACTTCCAGCTGATTGGCAGGCCTTGATGACCGATGTTCTTTGACAGCCACATGCATTCATGACTTAGAATACTGCATTTTTATGATTTGCTGTTATATTAGTTCTCATTCGTACTGAGGCTTGACCTTGTATTCTTTTCCTGCTTCTGTGTTGTTTGGGTCTGCGTTGCCCATTTGCAGGATCTTCAGGTAACCAAGCTGGACAGACTGGAAACCTAGCTGGTCGATCCCCATTTCCTTGAAGTCCCAGTTATTATATTATGTATTGATCCAGGGGATGCCCTGAGGTTATATGTATTTGTGGGATCGTTGTTGATGGATCTGTTTTGACAGATCCTGATTAATTTTTGAATTACACAAAACCTGTTTGTGTTTATAACAATTCCACTTAAGTGTGCAGATTTTAGGAACGAATAAGAAGATGAACAGTAGCAGAAGTTTGTCCATCCGATGGTTCACAATATTAGTTCAGCAGTTGTTTTGGTTAATCATTGTAATCAGCAGCTGGATTTGCAATGGAGACGTCCAAAGTTAAGTCAGGTGTTCGAAATCAGGCAGAGGCCAAGTTGAACCAGCTGGAGTATAGTGAATCAGCTGGTACGATAAGAACCAGCTGCAAGTGCTAGAAGAAGAAGATGGATCAGCTGGTACATCAAAAGAGAACCAGCTGGAACATCTAAGTGGACCATCGATGATGATGTAATCGGTGACGACATCATGTTCAGCAGATGAAGAAAGATCAGCTGGTGCGAAAGGACCAGCTAGAACAGGAGCTAAGAAGAGTCGCAAGATGGAGCTGGAACGATAAAGATCAGCTGGAGCGCTAAGCGTAGATGAAATCAGCAGTGACATCATCATTCAGCAGGAAGCTTCAGTGATCAGCAGTTGAGCTAAAGCTATCAGCATTTGTGAAGAGAAGCGCAAGAGAGAAGCGACGTCGTACAGGAAGATCTATCAGCAGAGAGCTACAGTGCAACCAGCAGTTGGTATTTGGAGTTAGCGAAAGCAAAACGATGTCGTTTGAATTAATGGATACGACAGCGTTTTGCCTTCGCGCTAAGGATTCAGCAGATGCTCTTTGCGATGAGGAAAAACCAGCAGGTACAACTCTCACGAGTAACCAGTAGTAGCTTGTACATCCAGTCGCAATCAACAGTACATTCAGACGAGAGCTACAGTAGACCAGCTGTTGATATGCATCCAGTCGCAAGATGATGTACCAGTCGCGAGCTACAGTGGATCCAGTCGCGAGCTTCAGTGCTATTGCATATCCAGTCGACATGGAATCCCAGACGCAAGAAAAGCAGAAGTAGCGAAGCATTGCAACCAGGCGCAAAGTATTCAGTCGACAAGACATTCAGTCGCAGTAGTTGTAGTTTCAGCAGTAGCGCAAAGCATTCAACCACTCAGACGCAATCAACGCTCAAGATGGAAGAATCAATGGCTAAGATTAAGTCGTGCAAATTGCCTGAATTTAAGGGAACAAGATTTGTACTATTCTGGGAAATAGTACAACTTACAGAGGAGCGTTGCACGGAAATGGAAAGAAGACGACGAATTAGCCTTGACAAGCGCAGAAGAGATTTGGAATTTATCTAACGGCTATATTCGAAAAGAGGGTATTTATAGAAGAAGATTTGAAGGAAGAAGGTTGACGAGTGTGAGAAGGCCGACGATTGTTGATTGAGCGAAGAGACAAAAACAGAGGGAAGATTCCTGGAGACGAAGCAGCAGACCGCCATTAGAGAGGAGCGCTTATTGAGTGTCTGCTGCTGAGTCTAGATTAGCTTGTGTAGAAGCAACTTCCCCAGTGTGTGAGAAAAACAGAGAGTTGAGCTTTTTCATTGTAATAATCTCACACACTTAGATTCACTCACACAAACACGAGAGATGTGAGAAATTGTAAAGTGAGTGAATCAAAACCTTTCCAACACAGTTCCCGTCCAAGCACGATGACGTTAAACTTGTGTATGTAGTTAGTCACACAGTTGCGGCTGGTGTGCACTTGTGAAGTCTAGGAGTTCTCGCAGCTGCTGGTTGCGGGATTGGGTCTGTACGTGTTGTATAGATCAAAGTCTTCTAGTAGTGGATCCTTCCGAGGTGGAAGAAGGGGAGATGTAGGACATTGAGGTCCGAACTTCCAGAAACAAATCCTTGTGTATCGTCTTCTTTAAGCTTTCAGCACCTCCATATTTACTTTAGCATCGCACGTAAACAGATTTCAGCACTCGCATATTTCAGCACTTGCAGTTTACTTTCAGCACTCACGCATACACAGTTCAGCACACAAGCACAGTAGAACAGATTTATGTTGTACATAAATCTGTTTGAATCGTTTTAAAATATTAGGATTCAGTTCTGGTATTTTCCACATGATTTTTAAATCATACCAGATCTGTCAGCACACAAGCACAGTAGAACAGATTTATGTTGTACATAAATCTGTTTGAATCGTTTTAAAATATTAGGATTCAGTTCTGGTATTTTCCACATGATTTTTAAATCATACCAGATCTGTCTCCGGTGCTCTTGTGTTTTTAAGTGTTCAAGAACAAGAGGTATTGCACCTCCAGTTTTAAGTAGCAGCACGCGAAATGTTTTTAACTCTTCAAAAAGCGTGGCTGCTGATCTTTTTGATCCTTATTTTCGGACCAACAGTTGTTGATTTGATTTGTGATTACCTGTTGTTGTATGAGTTTTGATTTAACTCGTATTTTGATTATGACTATTTTGAAGATATGATTTGGTTCAGGCCTAACTTTATTTCGAAAATTTTTAGCCCTATTTTATGCTTCCGCGCTTATGTGCTTAATTGTGCTATTAATCCTTGTTAATTAGCACGGGGCCTGACACTTTTGGTATCAGAGCTTAAACTGGGATAAGCTCGTTTTTCCTTTGATCACACTCGAGTCTAGGCACAGAGTTTGGATTTGAATTTGATTGACTCTGTGACTTATGTGATTATTTTACTTCTCTGTGATTATCTGATGTTAGTTCTTACCTTGAGATTTGATTAGATGCCGCCGAGGAGAGGTAGAGGTAGGACTGATAGATGTTCCGCTGAGATGCCGCCGAGGAGAGGTAGAGGTAGGACTGATAGATGTTCCGCTGAGGAGTCTAGGGCCTTGGATAGTGGTGAGGGCATTCAGCAGAATATCCCTTTGCATCTTCGAGAGAGACAGGCAGAGGTTGAGGATGTGACGAGATAGATTGGCGAGATGGAGTTAGTTCTGGCGAGGTTTCAACGGACGAATCCCCCTACGTTCGTGGGCGCCGAAGGAGGTTTGATGGCTGAAGTTTGGCTACTTCAGATGGAAGAATTGTTTGATACAGAGTACGCTCCTGAGAAGAGATTGAAGCTAGCGGTGTTGAAGTTGAGAGATAATGCCCAGCGCTGGTGGAGAGGTACTTCCCGTATGTTGCGTGAGAGTGGGGCTGTGATCACTTGGGAGAGCTTCTGTGCAGCGTTCTGACAAGAGTATACCCCAGAGTCCTACTACAACAGTCGTGAGCGAGAGTTCGACAACCTGAACAAAGGGAATATGAAGTTGTCCGAGTATGCCAGACAGTTCTCTTCGCTTTGATGTATGTTCCCCATGTTGCTAACCAGGAGAGGACTAAGAGGAACAAGTTTCTGAAGGGTTTGAGGTTCCGGATGGTGTTGTCTGGATCACCTGCGACGTATGCTGAGGCCGTGGATAGGGCTGTAGATATTGAGGAGAGTTTGTTGGAGGCACAGGCTCCGGTTCAGTCGTCGGTGGGGCGCTCTTTTCAACCGGTGCAAGATGTGTCGCAATCGTTTCAGTCTCCTCAAGGGTCGTAGAAATCGAATCGTCAGAGGTTCAAGCCGCGAGGCAAATAGTTTAAGAAGAATGCGCATTCGAGTTCCTCTGGTTCTGTGAGTTCTGGTGGTAGTAGTTCTGGCGGTGCATTTTGTGGACAGTGCGGAGGGAAGCATGAGACTTCGCAGTGTCATGGAGTTCGAGGTCTTTGTCATCTTTGTGGACAACCGGGACATTTTGCTAGAGTGTGTCCTTTGATGGGAGGGCAGTCCTTGGGTCAGTCTCAGCAAGGTTCCGCTGGTGGTTCTTCGCAGCGACAACAGCCTTTTGTTCCGTCCCAACGATCTGGATTCCAACCTCGTGAGCCTTATAGGTTTGGGGTACCTTCGAGACCTCAGTTTTCGGGACCGCAGCAGGCTCAAGCGAATGCCTTGACGAGAGATCAGGCTGATGAGATACCTACGGGAGTGATTCAAGGTACATGCTTTATCTTTGATTTTCCTGCACGAGTTTTGATTGACACTGGAGCATCACACTCCTTCATTTCTGAGTTGTTTGTGTATGAGCGTGGGTTGAGTTCTTCCCCACTGTGTGATGTTGTCTCCGTGTCCACCCCTTCTGGTGTGAGTCTGTTGTCCTGAGAGGTGGTGTACCTATTGTTTCTAGTTAGGGTAAGGGAACTATTGTGATGTTTCTGAGCATGCAGATAGATAGTGACCTGGTGATCTATCGAGCTACCCTCCTTCGGACTTTCCAAGTGGTTACCATTTGTCGAGTGATTAAGTCTGAGGTCTTGGTTGTACTGATTAGTCCTCAGGACTCGAGACGTCATTGAGACTCTACATGATAGGCGTCTCACTTTGACCCGTTTGCCGACTCACTTGGGGTCATAAGGCATCGGGATTGGGTCAGACCCCGATGCATGTAGGAGTCGATGCATCGTTGTCGAGGATTCACCGCTCGCAGACATACGTGGATATCCTATGCTATCTGAGGGGATAATAGTGTATAAATCTTTGGCCAGAGTACTAGAAGTGTTTTAGGTAAATGTGTTTACCTAGTTACACTCGTGATGTCACTATTCGATCTCCAAGATGTATGCATAGCTATCGGATCTATAGCGACTCTCGATTTACCAATGGTCGTTGATCCGATCGGGATATATGTATTGAAAGGACCGTACTGTACGCTAACCACGACCAACTGGTTGTTGCGTGAGAGTGGGGGCTGTGATCACTTGGGAGAGCTTCTGTGCAGCGTTCTGACAAGAGTATACCCCAGAGTCCTACTACAACAGTCGTGAGCGAGAGTTCGACAACCTGAACAAAGGGAATATGAAGTTGTCCGAGTATGCCAGACAGTTCTCTTCGCTTTGATGTATGTTCCCCATGTTGCTAACCAGGAGAGGACTAAGAGGAACAAGTTTCTGAAGGGTTTGAGGTTCCGGATGGTGTTGTCTGGATCACCTGCGACGTATGCTGAGGCCGTGGATAGGGCTGTAGATATTGAGGAGAGTTTGTTGGAGGCACAGGCTCCGGTTCAGTCGTCGGTGGGGCGCTCTTTTCAACCGGTGCAAGATGTGTCGCAATCGTTTCAGTCTCCTCAAGGGTCGTAGAAATCGAATCGTCAGAGGTTCAAGCCGCGAGGCAAATAGTTTAAGAAGAATGCGCATTCGAGTTCCTCTGGTTCTGTGAGTTCTGGTGGTAGTAGTTCTGGCGGTGCGTTTTGTGGACAATGTGGAGGGAAGCATGAAACTTCGCAGTGTCGTGGAGTTCGAGGTATTTGTCATCTTTGTGGACAACCGGGACATTTTGCTAGAGTGTGTCCTTTGATGGGAGGGCAGTCCTTGGGTCAGTCTCAGCAAGGTTCCGCTGGTGGTTCTTCGCAGCGACAACAGCCTTTTGTTCCGTCCCAACGATCTGGATTCCAACCTCGTGAGCCTTATAGGTTTGGGGTACCTTCGAGACCTCAGTTTTCGGGACCGCAGCAGGCTCAAGCGAATGCCTTGACGAGAGATCAGGCTGATGAGATACCTACGGGAGTGATTCAAGGTACATGCTTTATCTTTGATTTTCCTGCACGAGTTTTGATACCGGAGCATCACACTCCTTTATTTCTGAGTTGTTTGTGTATGAGCGTGGGATGAGTTCTTCCCCACTGTGTGATGTTGTCTCTGTATCTACCTCTGCTGGCGTGAGTTTGTTGTCCCGTGAGGTGGTGTTGGATTGTGTTCTTAGGTTTGATGAGCATGTGTTGGTGACCAATCTGATTGTTTTGGGAATTAGAGGTTTTGATTGTATCTTGGGAATGGACGTGTTGTCCAGTTATAGAGCGACAGTGGATTGTTTCCATGGTGTAATGAGATTTAGGCCTGAATATGGAGAGAAATGGGATTTCTATGGTGCTGATTCGCGACCTAAGATTCCTTTGGTGTCTGCCATGGAGATGTTTAGTTTGTTGTCGCTGGAGAATTCAGTGTTAGAGTAGATGCCCAACTAGCCAACTTGTGGCGAGTGGGTTTTATTGACTCTTTGTATAACGATCTTTATTTATGAAATTCGCATTTCTTATATGGCATTCTTTATTTTCATTATGTTATAATGTTAACAATTGTGTTGGATAAAGACCTAGAATGCACCATAGTGTATGTTAGATGTGATAGTGGATATGATGGCTATCATGAAACACATCTAATAGTCACTGTGTCAGGCACTATCAGTGATACCTAGGGGATCATGGGGCGATGTTGCTAGACGCTCTTACCATGATCCGATGGGCAAGTCCGGAATTGTGATCCCGGAGCCACAATGGTTGTGGGCCCACGGCTAGCTGTATCCCTGAACCATTGAGGGTCACACAAGTACTGGATTCGAGATTCCCGCACGGATACTCAGCTCAATGTGTTGAGCATACGAAGAGGATTTTGGGAGTGCAACTTCCTAAAAAGTCAACAGAGGTCAAATCGTGATTTGCCGATGTTGAGGGGCAAAACGGTCATTTTGCACTGGGGTTCTGAAAAATGGTTTTTCAGATCATAGCATTCAGTTTTGGAAACTGAGTCGATCGGTCCGATCTGATCGGCAATCGGAGTTACGGTGAAGTCTCGGTGATGGAGATGAAACGAATGTTCATCTGTTGGACCCGGGCCCGTTGGGCCGGATCCAAATACATCACCAAGTCTATTTAATTAGACTTAACCTCATTGTAACAAGACACTTAAGCCAAAACCCTAACCCTAAGCACTCTTGGCCGCCGCCCCCTCTCCTCATCTACCTCACGCCGCGCCGCCGCCGCTCGCCGGAAAATTGTTTCCGGCCAACTTTTCGAGGAGAATCCGTCCGCGTCGATCTCGTCAGGCCTTCTAGTGCAGGCTGACGAAGGAGTCTCGCATCCGATCGTGGACCTGATTGGCGTTATCTACCGCAGTCTACCGTGAAGTGCCGTTTTTTTTACGAAACCGGTCGGAGCCAGGCACGAGTTGCCAGCAAGGTAGTCACCTAAACATCCTATGAATGTCATAGAATAGAATTTGTTTTATCGTATTGATCGTCTCCCGGCACATGTTTTTCGTTCTTCCGCTGCCTCGCCGGGGGGTGTGATCCGGATCCCAACAGTGGTATCAGAGCCAGGTTTTCGGATCTGATCAATACATATTGCCATATTGTATCTAATGTTTTAATATTTCAGAATCGAAACGAAGAAAATCGAAATCGCACCGGCCACGGCGCTGCCGCGTATGGCGGCGCCTCATCATCCTCGTCGCGCGCATGAGCGCGCGCGACGCTTGCGCGCTGGTTTGAGGGTCACACAAGTACTGGATTCGAGATTCCTGCACGGATACTCAGCTCAATGTATTGAGCATACGAAGAGAATTTTGTGAGTGCGACTTCCTAAAAAGTCAACAGAGGTCAAATCGTGATTTGCCGATGTTGAGGGGCAAAACGGTCATTTTGCACTGGGGTTCTGAAAAATGGTTTTTCAGATCATAGCATTCAGTTTTGGAAACTGAGTTGATCGGTCCGATCTGATTGGCAATCGGAGTTACGGTGAAGTCTCGGTGATGGATATGAAACGAATGTCCATCTGTTGGACCCGGGCCCGTTGGGCCGGATCCAAATACATCACCAAGTCTATTTAATTAGACTTAACCTCATTGTAACAAGACACTTAAGCCAAAACCCTAACCTAAGCACTCTTGGCCGCCGCCCCCTCTCCTCATCTACCTCACGCCGCGCCGCCGCCACCGCTCGCCGGAAAATTGTTTCCGACCAACTTTTCGAGGAGAATCCGTCCACGTCGATCTCGTCAGGCCTTCTAGTGCAGGCTGACGAAGGAGTCTCGCATCCGGTCGTGGAGCTGATTGGCGTTATCTACCGCAGTCTACCGTGAAGTGCCGTTTTCTTTACGAAACCGGTCGGAGCCAGGCACGAGTTGCCAGCAAGGTAGTCACCTAAACATCCTAATAATGTCATAGAATAGAATTTGTTTTATCGTATTGATCGTCTCCCGGCACATGTTTTTCGTTCTTCCGCTGCCTCGCCGGGGGGCGTGATCTGGATCCAACAGAGTTTTTCCCCACTGTGTGATGTTGTCTCCGTGTCCACCCCTGCTGGTATGAGTCTGTTGTCCCGAGAGGTGGTGTTGGATTGCTTAATTAGATTTGATGAGCATGTTTTGATGACCAATCTGATTGTTTTGGGAATTCAAGATTTTGATTGCATCTTGGGTATGGATGTGCTGACTGAGAATAGAGCGACCGTTGATTGTTTCCATGGTGTGGTGAGGTTTAGGCCTCGATCTGGAGAGAAATGGGAGTTCTATGGTGCTGATTCGCGACCTAATATTCCTATGGTCTCCGCCATGGAGATGTTTAGTTTTTTGTCGCTGGAGAATTCAGGGTTTATGATATATGCCCTAGATGTTTCCCGTGAGTCGAGAGTGGAGTTGAGCGATGTTCCGATTGCTGAGTTCCTAGATGTGTTTCCAGACGAGATTCCTGGATTCCCTCCAAGACGAGAGATTGATTTCAGTATAGAGTTGGTGCCTGGTACAGCCCCGATTTCTAGAGCTCCGTATCGGTTGGCGCCGGCGGAGTTGAAAGAACTCAAGGATCAGTTGAGAGATCTTCTTGAGAAAGGCTTCATTATACCGAGTATGTAGCCTTGGGGAGCTCCGATTCTATTTGTGAAGAAGAAAGATGGATCTATGAGGATGTGCGTTGATTTTCGATAGTTGAACAAAGCGACAGTGAAGAACAAGTATCCTTTGCCGAGGATTGATGACTTGTTCGATCGGTTGCAAGGATCGGCCGTGTACTCGAAGATTGATTTGCGCTCTGACTATCACCAGTTGCAGATTAGAGACGCTGATGTAGCGAAGACATCTTTCCGAATGAGATATGGTCATTATGAGTTTCTTGTGATGCCGTTTGTATTGACGAATGCTTTGTTCGATCGGTTGCAAGGATCGGCCGTGTACTCGAAGATTGATTTGCGCTCTGACTATCACCAGTTGCAGATTAGAGACGCTGATGTAGCGAAGACATCTTTCCGAATGAGATATGGTCATTATGAGTTTCTTGTGATGCCGTTTGTATTGACGAATGCTCCTGTTGTGTTCATGGATTTGATGAATCGCCTCTTCAGCGAGTATATCGATAGATTCGTAATTGTCTTCATAGATGACATCTTGGTGTATTCGAGGAGTTTCAGAGAGAATAAAGAGCACTTGAGGCTAGTGTTGCAGATACTGAGAGACTCACAATTGTATGCCAAGTTCAGTAAGTGTGAATTTTTGCTAGACAGAGTTATCTTCTTGGGTCATGTGATTTCAGCACAAGGAATTTCTGTGGATCCTAGTAAAGTCGAAGCAGTTATTAACTGGGAGCGACCTAGGAATGTTTCTGAGATCCGTAGTTTCTTGGGATTGGCTGACTATTATAGGCGTTTTGTTGAGAAGTTCTCTTCGATAGCCAGGCCGATGACTCAGTTGACCCAGAAGGATAGGAAGTTTGTTTGGACTGATGAGTGTGAGTCGAGTTTCCAGATGCTGAAGGAGAAGTTGACTACTGCTCCTGTTTTGGCCTTGCCTTCGGTTTCGGGAGGTTTTGTGGTGTGCTCCGATGCTTCTCTGAGTGTTTTAGGGTGTGTTTTGATGCAGAACGGGTACGTGATTGTGTATGCATCTCGATAGTTGAAGCCTCATGAGACGAGATACCCCGTTCATGATCGCCTTGAAGATATGGCGACACTATCTGTATGGTGAGGAGTTTGTGGTGTACACCGACCACAAGAGTTTGAATTATATCTTCACCCAGTCAGATTTGAATATGAGGCAACGTCGTTGTATGGAGTTGCTTAAGGATTTTGATTGTGAGATACAGTATCAGCCTGGGCGGATGAACTTGGTAGTCAATGCTTTGAGTAGGAAACCCCAGCCTGCGATGCTAACATCCTTGAGTATCTCGAGAGTCCACGAGCAGCTGAGTACTTCTGGTTGTCTATTCCAGCCGAGTGGTCAGTACTTCTTAGTTTCTTCGATTCAGGTTGAACCACAGATTGTGAGTGACATCAGAGAGGCGCAGAGGACTGATCCGTATATCCATGAGTTGAGGATTAAGGCCCCGAATGGTCATTTTGAAGATTTCTCTGTTGCTTCGGATGGATGTTTGAGATTTCGTGATAGATTGGTGGTTCCGAACTTGATTGATTTGAAAGAGACTATTCTGAATGAAGCGCATTGTAGTCGATATAGCGTACATCCGGGGGAGAAGAAGATGTACCATGCTTTGAAATCTCATTACTGGTGGGAAGGCATGAAGAGCGACATTTCTGGTTTTGTTGCTCGATGTTTGACTTGTCAGCATGTCAAGACCGAGAGAATGAGACCTGGTGGATTGTTGCAGAGTTTAGAAGTGCCCCAATGGAATTGGGAGCACATCGCCATGGATTTTGTGACTCATTTGCCTCGATCGAGTAGGGGATGCGATGCGATTTGGGTGGTAATTGATAGACTCTCTAAGTCAGCCCATTTCATTACCTATGATATGAGGTGCTCGATGAAGAAAATGACGAAGTTGTATGTCGACCATGTGGTTAGATTGCATGGAGTGCCTGTTTCGATAGTGTCAGATAGAGATCCGAGATTCACCTCTCGATTTTGGAAGAGTTTGCAAGCAGCAATGGGTTCGAGATTGGCGATGAGCACTGCTTATCACCCCCAGACAGATGGCCAATCTGAGAGGACCATTCAGACTTTAGAAGATATGCTGCGTGCAGTTGTGATGGATTTTAGTGGTGGCTGGCATGATTCTTTGTCCTTAGTTGAGTTTTCTTGCAACAACAGCTACCAAGTGACCATTGGAATGGCTCCGTTTGAAGCTTTATATGGTCGAAAGTGTAGATCACCGATTTGTTGGGAAGAGGTTGGTGAGAGACGGATTTCTATTTCTGATTTTGTGCAGCATATGAAAGATCAGGTTGAATTGATTCGGAGTAGAATGAAAGCTGCACAAGATAGATATGCTAGCTATGCTAATAAGCGACGCAGACCGTTAGAATTTGAGGTTGGAGATCGTGTATTTCGCAAGATTTCTCCTTTCAAGAGTGTTATGAGATTCAGATATAAGATAAGTTAGCTCCTCGATTCGTTGGTCCCTTTGAGATTGTTGAGCGGATTGGACAGTTGGCTTATAGATTGAAGCTGCCTGATGATTTAGCAGTGATGCATGATGTTTTTCATGTGTCAATGTTGAGAAAATATGAGCCAGATCCATCCCATGTGTTGAGGACTGATGAAGTAGAGCTAGACCAAACCCTGAGCTATGTCGAATATCCAGTGCAGATTCTGGATAGGAAGGAGAAGCAGCTGAGGAATAAGGTTATACCGTTGGTGATGGTCCAATGGAGCAAGCATGGACGTGAAGAAGCTACCTGGGAAGTTTAGGAAAAGATTAGACAGGAGTGGCCTCATCTGTTTGAGCTATAGCAGCAGCGTTTCAGATAACTTCTAGTTTTATTGATTTTGTGATTTGAGTGATTTTGCTGCTGAATTGAGATTCTGTTTAGTATTGAGATTTACTAGGCAGTATGGCATGAGTATATTAGGAATGGTGTCTAGTATAGTGTGTCATGAATAAGCTATCTTGCTGTTGTGATCTTGATTTGATGACTTAACTGATTTCGAGGACGAAATCGATTTCTAGTGGGGGAGAGTGTGAGGACTAGAAATCTGTTAAGTAAGATTTAATGGTTAATCAGCTTTTGGATTAATATTTGTCACGAAAATTGTGATTTCTGGTTAACGGGTGAAAGCAGCGTTGAATTTGGAGTCCAACAGTTATATTTTCCTATTGGGAAGTGATTCCAGTAGTAATTTAGATTTGAGATTCATCGCCGGGAGAAGATAGGCCAGTAGCGTTCTTGCGCGAGGATTTGCGGGCGTTTAGATGTTGCCTAACGTGTTTTCAGTAGCGGGTGTTGATACGTCATCGTTTGGATTAGTTGGAACGACAGCGTTTTGGATTAGCGAAGAAGACAGCAGTGATTTGCGTGAGCATTCAGATGTTGGTATTCAGCAGTAGTGCAAACAGATGTCAACGCTAGTCAACTCAGCAGTGAGAGTGTAGCGAGAAGCAGCAGTTAGCGTTAGCGTGCGGGTGTGAGAAGTTGTCGCGTGTTAGTCAACAGCTGAGTTGATCGCTGGTTGTTAGCGCTATTCAGAAGTTGCTAGCGAGAGATCTGTTTCAGCAGTAGAAGCTATGCTACGTCATTTTGATTAGTTGGTGCGATGTCGTTTGCTATATGAGTTAGTTGAGTGTTTAGATGTTGTATTGTATCAGCAGTGAGCGAAAGCTGGAGTCAGCTTTGAGAGGACTTTTGCCTTAGTATAAGCAGAGATCTGAATTGCTTAGAACAACAGTGATTCAAGGATTTATATACCAAGTGCTGCTCAACACTTAGTGTATTTTGAACCCGATATTTCTCATCGTTTTCTCCAGTAAACCCTCGATAGTTACTGTTCATTCGAACCCTTCTCCGGTAAATTGCCGTCATTTTCCGCCGTTGTTTGGAGTCGAGACTGGTGGCGTTGAGCTCGTCTTGAGTAGCTCTTTCGATTGATACCAGTTAGGTGGCCTGAGTCGACGCTGGAGAGGAACGCGAAGTAGCAGTGTTGATCGAATGTTTTCGCGAAGCTAGACCCGAGAGTTCTTCAGCTCTCTTGAGCTTTTGGGTAAGTGATTTCGGTTGTTTTAAGCTTAGTTCTAGCTGTTAGAAGCTGCTTCGATAGGTAGAACCAAATTTGAGCTCTTACCATAGGTAGTATGCTTTAGAAATTCAGATTTGAACTAAGATATGAGATTCCTTAACATAATTGAGCTCCAGGGAAGTCCCTGTTGTGTTGAACGTGACCAGCGAGGTAGCAATTTTGAGCTGGCTATAATTTCTGTGCCTGGTGAGATCTGTTGAGGTAGCATACTGAGAATTGAAGGTACGAGTTGAGCTTTTGTTAACAGCTTGAACATAGCGTGCTAGTATTTGAGACATGAAATCTGTGATATGTGATTTCTGTGTTTACGTGAACAGCTTGATTGAATTGATATGTTCTGTTTACGTATTATATGCATGTTGAAATCAGATTTGAATTTCATGGCATTCATGCATACATATTGAGCCTTTGATCGATTGAGAACCTGAGATAGAGCCACGTTGTGACCGGCTGACAGATGTTTCGTGCCTGAAAGGTACAACACTATCATCGGAGTGGTGACCGACTAATTGGTTGTGTCTGAAAACCACCGAGCTGTGATGGCTGACGGGCCTGAAGATCACGGATCGATGATTTCCCTTATTGATACAATGTAGAGGCTCGATTGAGATTACTGCCAGCTGATTATCAGGACTTGATGACCGATGTTCTTTGACAGCCACATGTATTCATGACTTAGAATACTGCATGTTTATGATTTTATGTTATATTAGTGCTCATTCGTACTGAGGCTTGACCTCGTATTCTTTTCCTGATTCTGTGTTGTTTGGATCTGCGTGGCCCACTTGCAGGATCTTCAGGTAACCAAGCTGGAAAGACTGGAAACCCAGCTGGTCGATCCTCATTTCCTTGAAGTCCCAGTTATTATATTATGTATTGATCCAGGGGATGCCCTGAGGTTATATGTATTTGGGGGATCGTTGTTGATTTGATTTGTTATTACCTGTTGTTGTATGAGTTTTGATTTAACTCGTATTTTGATTATGACTATTTTGAAGATATGATTTGGTTCAGGCCTAACTTTATTTCGAAAATTTTTAGCCCTATTTTATGCTTCCGCTCTTATGTGCTTAATTGTGCTATTAATCCTTGTTAATTAGCACGGGGCCTGACACCTAGACTAAGGCGTTACCATGTCCTTGAAATTATTAAACAGTAGTCTGCCCCAGTTGATTTGGACTCCTCCATTGATAGCAAACATCATCAAAAAGCGCTCATGAGTGATTGGATCGAAGGACCCAGCCTTCACAGTAACCGATTTGGCCAGAATATCACTCAACAGCCTGAATTCAATCTTCATTTCCCGCTTCTTGCAGGAAGTGCTCAACTGTTCACCATTATGAGAGAACTCACTTCTCGCATCAAATACTAAATATTTTGGTACCTCATGCATATCCGTCGGTCCTTCCATCGGTAACTCAAAAGTCCTTGCAAACAGCTCTTCCAAAATTTCCACTGGTTTCCCTTGTACGGTACTGACAACCTGACCGTCCCTGACTGAAGCGTTTTGAAATAACTCTATCAGAGCAGCTTCATAAATGGCTGACAAACAACCCAGAAACCCATTAAGGTCGGAAGAAACGAGAGCTTCAAACATAGCCACCATGCCCTCGTTGTCCATTCCGAGGACAGAGGCAAAGTAGACTTGGTTGGTGTTGCTGATGAGAGAAGATGCCATTACTGAAGATTGGTTGAAGAAATATACGCCTGAAAAGTATCTGTAGAAAGAACACACAATGAGCAAGAACACAAGTATGCTGGAGAGTAAATTTGCGCAAAGTAAGTGTTAGGGTAAGAAGTGACGCCGTAATATAAACGAAGAATGGGAAAAGGTAATAGAGAGAGAAAATGTGAATGTGACGTTTCGCATGATGACAACCACGTGTCAATCATCCAATGGCGCAAATAAGATTTTGAAAATATGTAAAATGATTTTGAAAAGATTTTGATAATATTGCGAAACTATTTTAAAAGGATATTAAAAAGATTTTAAATTTTAACCGCGAGGGTGAAAAGGTAAAAAGATAACTAGCGCCAAATACTCAACACGTCACAACCTTAAGATCTATTTTATGTATCAGCAGGTGTATTACGAGATCTGATCATGGATAAGCATCAACTTTGTATACATGACATCTAAGTGTATCCAGATCTCACATATTCAGCTGACTCAGCACTTATTAATTCAGATCTCTCGTTCCCCCAAAAGCTGAGACCTCCCAAGTCTAAAATTTTACCAGATCTGAAATTCCACGTCATTCCCCCTGAACAGTAGACTCAGATCTGATAAAGACAGAATCTGCTCAACCTGCAAATTGTTAGCGCAGAGACAATCAAGGCAGTTCTAAGAGACCCAACAGATTTCTAAAATAAGAAAACTTAGCGTCTGGTAGAGGCTTAGTGAAGATGTCAGCTACTTGCTGGTCAGTCGACACATACTCCAACCTGACGTCCTTCTTCAGTACATGATCTCTTATAAAATGATGCCTGACGTAGATGTGCTTTGTTCTAGAGTGCAGCACTGGATTTTGAGTAATCGCGATGGCACTGGTATTGTCACAGAGAATAGGCGCTTCAGAAGCATCAATGCCATAGTCCTTAAGTTGGTGTTGAATCCATATGATCTGAGCACAGCAGCTTCCAGACACTAAGTACTCTGCTTCAGCTGTGGACGTTGCAATAGAAGTCTGCTTCTTACTAAACCAGGAAATCAAGCGATCTCCCAAGAATTGACAAGTACCACTGGTGCTTCGACGATCAACTCTACATCCTGCGTAGTCTGCATCACTGTAACCGATTATTTGAAAGCTGGAGTCTTTGGGATACCAAAGACCCACATTGGAAGTTCCTTTTAAGTATTTCAAGATCCGTTTCACAGCTATGTAATGTGATTGTTTTGGCTCCACCTGAAATCTAGAACACATACAGACAGCAAACATGATGTCTGGTCTGCTAGCAGTTAAGTAAAGCAGGGAGCCTATTATACCATGATATAATGATACCTCAATGGCAGATCCAGCTTCGTCTTTGTCTAGCTTGATTGATGATCTCATTGGGGTCGCAGCTGCTGAACAGTTGTCCATGCCAAATTTCTTCAGCAGTTCTTTTGTATACCTGGCTCGGTTAATGAAGATTCCAGTGTCAAGCTGTCAAACTTGTAAACCCAGAAAGAACGTCAGCTCTCCCATCATGCTCATCTCAAATTTGTCCGTCATCAACTTAGAAAATTTCTGGCACAATTTGGGGTTGGCTGACCCAAATATTATATCATCAACATAAATTTGCACTAACAGAACATGATCAGATTTCATAAATTTAAATAATGTCTTATCAACATTGCCTATTGTAAAATCATGTTCTATAAGAAATTTAGACAGTGTATCACAAGCTCTGGGTGCTTGCTTCAACCCATATAGAGCTTTATCCAATTTGTAAACGTGATTTGGATATGTATGATCAACGAAGCCAGGAGGTTGTGCAACATACACTTCCTCTGTTAAGACGCCATTAAGAAATGCACTCTTAACATCCATTTGAAAAACCTTAAAATCTTTGAATGCAGCATAAGAAATAAACATGAAAATGGCTTCTAATCGAGCTATAGGTGCAAAGGTTTCATCAAAGTCTATTCCTTCCATTTGCCTAAAGCCCTGAGCAACTAATCTAGCCTTGTTTCTTGTTACTACTCCATCTTCATTCAGTTCTAAAGACCCATCTAGTTCCTATCGCTGAATGATTAGAAGGTCTAGGTAAAAGTTTCCAAACATTATTTCGCTTAAACTGATTTAGTTCTTCTTGCATTGCATCTACCCAGCTTGGGTCTGCTAAGGCTTCATCTATTTGTTTTGGTTCTATATGTGATATGAATGCTGAATCAAAATGATCATGCATAAGCTGGCTTCGTATGCGAAAAGGAGAATTAATGTTACTATGACCTGCTCAGGTGGATGATTTCTATTCCACCGAAGATCAGATCCAATTGGATTTGCTCCTTGTTCCATTTGAATATCTGGCTGGATGATCGCTTCTGGATTGGTCAAAGTCAATTGATAAGATCCTTGCTCCAGATTCGATCCAGAAACCAGTTGAGATGTTCTCGCATTTTGTGCATCAGATGTCACTTGTGGTGTTGAGGAATCTGTTTGCACAACATCTGTTTGGACATCTTGTGCATTTGTCGCTTCAACTCCAGCAGCTGGCACACTTCGAGAGATCTGATCCTGCGTTGAGTCTACGTTAGTTAAATCGATGACTACTGGATTACCTGTCAGATCTTGTTGAGCATTGTCGTGCGGTGTGTCCAGTGCTGGTTGTATCTCTGCTGAGTTTCTTTGTTGTGCCACGTCATCATCTCAGTCATCAATGCTAGATGATTCTAGACGTGTGCAATCATTGAGGCTCGCAGCTGAGTTGGATCTAAAGCTTGTCTCATCAAAGACAACATGTGCTGATTCTTCAACAGTCAGATTTCGATTGTTGAATACTCGATAAGCTTTGCTCACTGCTGAATAACCTAGGAAGATACCTGCATCAGATTTTGCATCAAAAGCTATTAGGTGCTTTTTACCATTATTATGAATGAAACATCTCACTCAAACACCCTAAAATATGATATGTCAGGTTTCTTGCCACTCCAGATCTCATAAGGGGTTTTATCGTGCAACTTATTTATCATTGATATGTTCTGACTGTAGCAAGCTGTATTAACTGCTTCTGCCCAAAATTTTTGAGAAATTCCAGAGTAAGCAATCATAGATCTTGCAGATTCTTTTAAAGTATGATTTCTCCTCTCAACCAGCCCGTTCTGTTGAGGAGTTTTAGCTGCAGAAATCTCATGCTTTATTCCAATTTCATCCAGATAAGAAGATCTCCTCTCAACCAGCCCGTTCTGTTGAGGAGTTTTAGCTGCAGAAATCTCATGCTTTATTCCAATTTCATCCAGATAAGAAGATAATTTTTTATTTAAAAACTCGGTACCACGATCACTTCTTATCCTGTTGACTGCACAAGATCTGTCATTTTGTATACGTTTTAAAATCCGAATCAGTTGGTCAGCGGTATCAGATTTTGCTTTTAAAAACAGCTCCCAAATAAATTTTGTAAAATCGTCAACAACTACTAGAGTGTAGTTCGTTCCCTCTAAGCTCGTTACGGGAATGGGACCAAAAAGATCCATATGTAAAAGCTCTAAGCTTCGAGAAGAACGTTTATCGCCTTTATTTTTAAAAGTAGAAAGATTTTTTTACCAAGCTGACATGCGGCACAGATCTTGTCTTTAGAGAAATTGATTTTGGCATAACAGAAACCAGTTCATGCTGACTCAATTTGTCAAGCGTTTTAGAGTTTAGATGATTCATTCGCTGATGTCATAGCCAACTCTTGGAGGAGTCAGCTGCAAGGCAGATCTGTTCAGATCCCATTGGTTCTGACCAATTGATAATATAGGTATTCCCCGATCTTTTACCCACCAATACAGTCAGACCATTTGGAATCTTAACTGTGCATGTGTGCTGTTGAAAGTTAACTATGTAACCCTTATCACATAGCCGACTTATGCTAATCAAATTATAGCGCAAATTATCAACAACTAAAACATCAGATATTGAAATGTTACCATGGATAAGCTTACCCTTACCCACAGTGTTACCATGAGCATTGTCACCAAAGACAATCTTTGCTCCTTTGTGAGGTGTCACATCTGATAGCAGCCTTGGGTTTCCAGTCATGTGTCTTGCACAGCCGCTATCCAGCTACCAAATGATTGACTCATCTCAAGCTTTGTACCTGTTATCCTACAATCATAAAAGCAGGCTTTGGTACCCAATTTTACTTGGGTCCAGATCGGATTACCCCTTTCGGGACCCATACTTGAATTACCTTAAAAGTTTTCCCAGTATGAAAGTCCATAAGGGCGTGTGCAGGAATATGGTAAGATCTGTTGAGCTTCAGTTTAGTATTTTGACCATTCAGATCTCTTCGGGACTGAACCTTTTTCATTCAGATTTGACCTTCTTAGAACCACGTCTTTGTTGGTTCTGAACAAACGACTTGGATCCAGCTTTCGCCTTTTCTTTTTCAAGTCTGTTCTTTAGCCAACTAGAGTTAGAGTTCTCGGGTCTGACATAGCCAATACCAGCTTTCCCTTTTTGATTCAGTTGCCCCGAGATCTGGTCATCATACCGTACCGACTCATAAACATTGTGTATCACGCTGGCTTTGACAAAATTCATCTTTTTGAATTTGTCACATGCCAGATTTGACTGAGTACAAGTCTCTCCAGAGATGCTTTCATCAGCATTGAAACTTAAGCCAGTTCTATCATAAGCTGGCTTCTGAATCTCACACAGCTTGTTTAGAGAAACAGAAGACTGGGTCCAGGAGCTCATTACTTATTTTAACCTTTCGTTTTCAGATTCGAGCTCACAGGATCTTAATCTCAACGATCATTCTCAGTCTTCAGCTTACTTAACTCGATTTGTAAACTGTCAGTTTCACCAAGTTGAACAGTACTTGGTTCTGCTGAACTATTTTTCAAATTCATGTTTTCAGCTTTGACTTCCTCGAATGTTGAGAAAGCTTCTTGTACTCATGGACCGTTTCATTTAGTGCAGTGATTAGGTCCTCCCGTGTAAATTCAGTATTTGAGAAATCGAATACCTCGTCATCTAAAGATTGGTTAGCCATTAGGCAGTGAACTTCCTCCTGTTCACTGTCGCTTGAAGAAGAGCTGCTTGATGAGGAATCGGAATCTGAGTCCGCCCAGCTTTTGGTGCTTTCTTCTACAACCAGCACTTTTCTGTCATTCTTTCGATTGGGCCTCTTGTCCTCATCCTTCTCTCCTTTGATCTTTCCTTGGATCTATCATCCTTCTTCTCATCTCTTCTAGGTCTGTCCTCCTTCTTTGGCCTGTTACAGTCAGCAGCAAAATGACGTGGACGACCACAGTTGTAACAATTCATATCAGTAGATAATTTTTCAGATATGTTAGCATTATATAAGAGAAAGAAGGGTTATAGGATTTTCTCATGAATTTTCCAAACTTCTTAACGAAGAGGGGCATTGCATCATTGCTGATTTGTTCTGCAGATTTTCTCGTGCTTGGAGAACACTGTTGAGATGTTGCGGCAAGATCCTTGGTTGGTTGTGAAGTTGACGGTGCCTCAGATCTGGTCTCCAATTCAAACTCGTAAGCTTTAAGATTTGCAAAGAGATCATGTAGTTCGAGCTTTTGAAGATCCTTAGATTCACGCATGGCCATCGTCTTAACATCCCACTCCCGGGGTAATGCTCTCATCACTTTCAGCGCCAACTCCCGATTGCTGTATTCTTTTCCCAGACTGGTTAGCTCAATCACCACAGTACTAAAGCGCACATCAAACCCTGCCATAGTTTCGCCATCACGCATCTTGATAGACTCATACTTCTACAGTGCAACAGTTAGCTTGTTCTCCTTTGTTTCATCATTTCCTTCACAGATTTGAATCAGCTTCTCCCAAATCTCCTTCGCTGTGGCACAGGTTTTGATTTTGCTGAACATATTTTAATCCAGCGTCTTGTACATAATATCTCTGGCCACATTGTCCAAGTTTGCTTTCTTTTTCTCCTCTTTAGTATACTCATGTCTCCTCTTTTCTACATACTCAGGTGCACCATCAGATGTCGCCCACATTGTCCAAGTTTGCTTTCTTTTTCTCCTCTTTAGTATACTCATGTCTCCTCTTTTCTACATACTCAGGTGCACCATCAGATGTCGCGAATGCTATGTTGATCTTCATTATTTTCATTGGTCCATCGGTAATAACCGACCACATATCATCATCTTGGGCAGCCAAGTGTGCTTGCATTCTAATCTTCTAATCATCATATTCCTCCTTGGAAAACATAGGAATATTGTTATGCGAGGTAGACATATTGAAATTGTTAGAGTAGATGCCCAACTAGCCAACTTGTGGCGTGTGGGTTTTCATTGACTCTTGTACAAACGATCTTTATATATGATATTCGCATTCTTTTATATGGCATTCTTTACTTTCATTATGTGTGTAATGATTTACAATTGTGTTGAGTAAAGACCTAGAATACACTAAAGCGTATGTTAGATGTGATAGTGGGTATGACGGCTATCATGAAACACATCTAATAGTCGCTGTGTATTCTAAACATGTTCCTAGTCGATTGGGCCGTCAAAATGAGGATAAGGCCGCCCGAGTTCGAGACTAGTATCTACGATGCGAAGTACCATGTTTCATTGGTAGGGAACATTGTGATGTTCTGAGCATGCAGATAGGGAACATTGTTCTGAGCATGCAGATAGAAAGTGACCTGGTGATCTATCGAACTACCCTCCTTCGGATTTTCCAAGTGGTTACCATTTGATTTGTCCCAGGCGTCGGGGTGAGACCCCGATGCATGTAGGAGTCGATGCATCGTTGTCGAGGATTCACCGCTCGCAGACATGCGTGGCGTGGAAGTCGTCAGAAGAGTTATGCCGATCAGAGACGATGAGATCTGGAGCTAGCTGTTGGGGATCATGTGTTTGTGAGGATATCGCCCATGAAGGGCGTGATGCGCTTTGGCCGAAGAGGAAAGCTCAGCACAAGGTTTATTGGGCCATTCGAGATTTTGGAGAGGGTTGGTACTTTTGCATACCGTGTAGCGTTACCACCCAGCTTGTCAGCAGTCCATAATGTTTTCCACATCTCGATGCTGCGGAAGTATGTTCCGAATCCGTCACACGTTTTGGATTTTGAGCCTCTTGAGTTAGAGCAAGACATATCATTTGAGGAGCGAACAGTGCAGATTCTAGCTCGGGAGGAGCACAGGCTGAGAGCGCGGAGTATTCCGATGGTCAAAGTCCGGTGGCAAAATCACTCGGAGGATGGAGCTACCTGGGAGACTGGGGCCGATATGCGGACGTGCTACCCGAAGTTGTTTGGTAGGACGAAATTCCTATAGGGGGGAGAGTTGTAACGCCTAGAAATTCCTGATTACGTAGAAATGAGTGCATGACTAGGAGGAAAATAATATTATATGATTACATGCCATTTTATGTGATTTAATTATGATTTTACGTTGCATGGTATGTATGTCTTGTTTTCCAGCCTGTTTGAGTTACCGACGCGTGGACGAGACTAGGGACGAACGAGATGAAAATAATTTGATATTTTTAAGTAATTAAGTTTTTAAGAATAAATTGTTATTTTTAAGCAGCAATTTTCTGAAAATTGGGGTTTTTATAATTATTTCGGAGGGGAACCAGTTTTTCGCCTATACGGGCTGTTTTATTGGATTTAAGGTGTTTTTAAATTTGAGGGGACTTGTAGTTCGAAAATTGGACATTTCTTAATCCAAGATAAGGTTTTTATTAAGCATTTCAATTAAATGGGGGGGCAATCTTGTCAATTTTCTTTTCTTTTCTTAATTAAGTTTTAGGGGTCACTTTTGGCACATCCATTCTTTTCAATTCCAACTCTAATCAACTTCAACCCTAGCCATAGCCTCCACTCCATCCTTCCCTCAAGAACACGTCCCACTCTCCCCTCAAAGCTTTGAAATTTGCAACGCTTTGGTGATCCAAAGGCGAGCCGGTCCCGATCTCCCATTCTCTACGTCGATAACTCGCTGATCTCCATTCTATTCAAGCCAGTCATGTAATATCTTTTCGTTTTCTCACCATTTAATCCAAATTAAGCTGTTGTAACGAAAATATGCATGAATTATATGTGTTTATTTCAGATCTATGCACCCTTGTTCTTGATCAATGCATGACTCACGTTTTTTTTCACATATCTCGATTTGATCCTTGCATGGTTCGGCAAAGGACTGTTCAAAGGGACTTAGAGGTGGTTCATAGGGATCCTAAGAGGGCTCATGGTGGTCCATAGGTGATGGGATGAAGGCTGGACTCGACCGAACCAAGGCTGATCCAAGGATGGAGCGCACGTCGCTTGTAGATGACCATGGTGAGGGTGGCGGCGTGCATGGGTTAGGTTTAGTTTGTTGGTTGGTTCGGTTCAATTGAACCGGATTGTTTGGTTCGGTTGGATCGGGTCGATTAGTCGAGTCTCGAGTCAAAATGTCTTAAAGTTGGTCCGAGTTATTTTAATTATGGACCAGTTATTTTAATTTTTAGTCAAATGTTCAATTTTAAAGAAAATGGTCTACTGCTTTAAATTGAGTCAAACTTTTAATTTTATTGGGTTTGATATTTATTAAGCTTTAAAGTCAAAATTGGAGCCTTCGGACTTTATTTAAGTCAAAATTGATTATTGGATTTTAATTTGGTCAAAATTATCGTTTGGGTCAAAATTTATTAAGTTATCCTTTTTAAAAGTCAAAATTGATTAAATTGATCTTAAAATTAGTCAAAATAGTCTTTTGATTTTAAAGTCAAAATTGAGTTTGAAAGTAGTCAAAATTGGATGGTGCTAGGAATTTTAAAGAGGAACTCTTATGTCTTGGGCTAAGTCAATGTTGATGTAAGTGTAGAAGTATTTGGCCGGGCTCCTGAACCAGTCCTTGAGCGAAGTAGAAAATGTAGTAGCCCGTAAATGTATATTTAAACATATATGTAGTATTCTATGTACGTAAAGGTTTTAAAGGAAATGATTAAATATACATTAAGGGGCTAAGATTTTAAACTTGCATAATTTTACGAAATGCACGCATCATGAATGTTTTATGGATCGTTAAAGGCATGTTCTTTTAAAAGACAAAACCCGAGAAATGAATGATTTGTGACAAGTTATGATGAGGGAATGCATGATTCCGGGCCCGTTGAACTTCTGTTCATGTATTACGAGCTTATGGATCAATGTGTTCACGACATAATGAAGTGGCAGCATAGATGTGTGAGGGATCCCGAGGTAAGATCGGGCGAACCGCACCGCCGCGTACGTTGGTTTATAGATTGATCAATAGAATATGGTCCACACTTCATGATATGACTCATACGTTTTTCATGTTATGCTATGTCATGCCTTATGTATGTTATCGGTTTGCTTATGGTTGTTTCCCAGTTATCTTGAACTCTTGATCCGGAATTGTGTTTGATTTCGAGGATGAAATCCTGTTTTAGTGGGGGAGAGATGTGAGACCCGAAAGTTTAATTAATCGGGTTTAGCATAGATCAGATTTGGATTTAACAGATCTGGGAGGAGCCAGCTTTGAGTTTGTAGGCTTCGTGAGCGTATTTGGGTCAGATTTGGTACTTAGAACAATTCTGGGAAGTTTGAGAATTTTGGTTGCAGCAATCAGATTTGAGAGCTGATCAGATTCGAGGTTAGAATCTGGTATCGCTAAGAAGATGTGAGTACGCTAGTGTGTTTCTGTAGCGGGTAGCGAAACTACGCCGTTTGGATTAGTTGGAACGACAGCGTTTTGGCTTAGCGGGTGACACTAAGATGTGAGTTGCGCGTGTCTTCAGATAATGAGTAGGATCTGAGTGTTGCGATGCGCGCTTAGCATTTCAAATTCGAGTAGCGGGTTATGTGTCTAGATGCGACAGTAGACTCTGTACGATGTCGTTTGGGTAAGTCAGGATCTGTTTTGTCGAAGAGTCATATCTGATGTGAGATTCAGATCCGAGCGGGAATTCAGTTGTGAACCTCGAGATTGTCGGTGGCTGCTATTCACCAGATTTGACCAGATTTGAGTTATATTTAGAAGAGGACTTTGACCCTTCGTCCAGTATTCTTTCCCGACACTTAGAAATATTTCCCGTGAGCGAACTCTCTCGTGATACCCTAGCTACTTTTCACCGAACCTTATCTTCTCCAATTGCCGACGGTAGACAGCTCCGACTGAAGCGAGAGATGTAGCGTTGGACTCCTCTTGCTAAGAAGCTTCGTTTGGTACATCTTTTGAAAGCTTGAGTCAAGCTTGGAGAGGTTCATGAAGACATCTCCCTTCTGTAGTCTTTACTTTGAACATCAGCACTTATATTCACCTTCGTTGAAAGCTTCGACTGGAAAAACGCTTAGAAAAATTCATCTGCTGAAATGCATACGTGTTTTTCCATCTGCTGATTTCTTTAGCAGTAAAACGATGTCGTGTCAACTTATTTAAGCGACACCGTTTAGCTATCTTCGTAAAGCATCTGCTGGACAACAACATGTAGCGCATCTGCTGAAATAATACTTCTGCTGAAAACTCTAAGCCAATACGCTGTCGTTCCAACTTAATCAAACGCTGTCGTATAGCTTTCTTCAACAAAGAGACTAAGCAACTGCTGAACTACTTCAACAAAGTATCTGCTGAAATCTTCTTCTGCTGAAACGAAACAGTGCTTCCCACGACGTCGTTCCAACTTATCAAAACGCTGTCGTTTACACTTCTTAGCAAAACACGATAGAACTCAAATCGAATACCATCTGCTGAATCTTCACGAATAACTGCTGTAGCTCTTCAAGAAGGTATCTGCTGAACTGTAACTGTTCATACCAACGACGTCGTTCCACCTTATCAAGACGTCGTCGTTTAGCACTCCTCCAACTAATCAACTGCTGATCTCTTCATGAAAACTCCAACTGATAAAATAGCACTTGTTGAATGCGACAACTGATCGATCAATCCATTTTGTCTTTTTGTTATCACCAAAACTTAATAAATATTGTTCTAACACGTATGCTAAAATATAAGCAACTGCTGAACTTTAAACGTGTATGCGTGCTAAGTAAATACTGAATGAAGAACACGATACTCAGCAGGTTTGTTTATGGAAGTTCGGATATCAATATCCTACATCTCCCCTTCTTCCACCTCGGAAGGCTCCACTAGAAGATTTGATCTTACAACTGCGTGTACAGACCCAATCCCACAACAAGCAGCTGTGAGAACTCCTAGACTCCTCAAATGCACAACAGCCGCAACTGTGTGACTGACTACATACACAAGAGTTTTACGTCTTCATGCTTGGACGGGAACTGTAAACAGATTTCGAGATTCATTCACAAATAGATGTGAATGACTCTGGGTGTGTGATATTGATACATTTAAGCTCTCATATCTCTGTTTTTCTCACACACGAGGGACATGCTCTAACAAGCTAATCTAGACTCAGCAATCAACTCTCGTGAAAGCTCCTCTCTAATGGCGGTCGATTGCTTCGTCTATCTCTTCATTTTTCCCTCCGTTGGTGCACTGTATATTCAATATATTTTTGCCACAGTATGTAGTTGCACCAACGTCGTCTCTCAACTGGACGAACTCTCTCACTTGTCCGAACACTTCTTCAATTGGCGTTGCCTCGAATATATAGCCTCTGTAAAATTTCTTCCCGTTGGATAGCTTCCAAAACTGTTCAGCGCTTCATATGGCTATTTTGTCTTCATTCCATTTTAGTGCAAAACTCCTCTGTAAAGTACTGACAGGGGAACAGTACTTGTGTCCTTTTCTTTTGCAGGCTTCTTGTCGCTTTCGCCATTTGAAATGAGCTCAGCAGTTGACATCTATCTTTGATAATTCTTCGTAAGTTGTCAACTGCTTCGCTGCTGAATCATTCTTTCAACTGCTGCGCTTTGCTACTTCAACGATTCTTTGCGCCTGTATTTCTTGCGACTGGACACTGTATCTCGCGACTGAATATATAGCAACAGCTGATTCAAATAAGCTCTCGACTGGATGCTGCTGTTGCTTGCGTCTGGTTACTCAATTGCTTCGCCTGAATCTTCTTCAACAACAATAGATTTATCTTCTTGCGACTGGTTGCTCCAAAACACTGCGTCTGGAAATCTTTGCGTTGCGACTGGATCCACTGTAGCTTCGACTGCTGAAATAATCAACGCAAAGTCTTCCTGCTGAATCTTTAGCGCAAGACCAAAACGCTTTCGTATCAACTTATGTAAACGACATCGTTTTGCTATCGCTATCTCCAAATAGCATCTGCTGGTGAACAGTAGCTTGCGACTGAATATGTCCTCTACGACGTCGCTTCTTCTCTCGCGTCTGGATGCAAGCTACCTGCTGATTCTTGCGACTGTTCTCTCAAGCCATCTGCTGAATGTGATGACATCACCGTTGACGTCATCAATGCTAATCCATCTGCTGAATCTCAACACGACGTCGCTTCATCTTTTGCGATTCGCTTCATCTGCTAATTCCTATTGCTAATGCAAAACGCTGTCGTTCCAACTTATTCACGCGACATCGTTTTGCAATCGCCAACTTCAAATATCAACTGCTGGTTGAAGCTCTCTGCTGATTCTATTGAACTGTAGCTTCCTGCTGAACTTCTTCGTTCCAGCTCCATCTGCGCAACTTCTTAGATTCTTGCTTCTTGAATAGCGACTGTCGATAGATTCATCAACAGTACTTATAATCGCTACTGCTAACAGATTCGTCAACAGTAACTTGCGCATCTTCTTCTTCGATCTAATACTCCAGCAAGCTTCTCAATTCTTGTTCCAGCTGGTTCACTTCGCTCTTTAGCACTTGCAGCTGGTTGTTATCGTTCCAGCTGGATTATCATGCTCCAGCTGATTTCTTGGCCTCCGCCTGATTACGAACAGCTGATATAACTCTGGACGTCTCCATTGCTAATTCAACTGCCGATTCCCTAATACTCCAGCAAGCTTCTCAATTCTTGTTCCAGCTGGTTCACTTCGCTCTTTAGCACTTGCAGCTGGTTGTTATCGTTCCAGCTGGATTATCATGCTCCAGCTGATTTCTTGGCCTCCGCCTGATTACGAACAGCTGATATAACTCTGGACGTCTCCATTGCTAATTCAACTGCCGATTCTTATGAACACCAAACCAACTGCTGATTGTTTATATAGCGAACCATCGGCTGGACAAATATAGCTGCTGCTGATCGTCTTCTTCGTTCCTAAAACCTGTACGCTTAAGTAGAATTGTTAGAATCACAATAACAGGTTTTGTGTAATTCAAAACTTAATCAGGATCTGTCAAAACAGATCCAACAGTCTTGGTTGTACTGATTAGTCCTCACTACTCGAAACGTCATTGAGACTCTACATGATAGGCGCCTCACTTTGACCCGTTTGCCGACTCATTTGGGGTCATTAGGCAGCGGGATTGGGTGAGGTCCCGATGCATGTAGGAGTCGATGCTTCGTTGTCGAGGATTCACCGCTCGCTTTCATGCGTGGATATCCTATTTCATCTGAGGAGACAATAGTGTGATAAATCTCTGGCCAGAGTACTGGATGTGTTTTAGGTAAATGGGTTTGCCTAGTAACACTCGTATCACTATTTGATCTCCAAGATGTATGCATAGTTATCGGATCTTTAGTGACTCTCGATTGACCAATGGTCGTTGATCTGATCGAGATATATGTGTTGAAAGGACCGTACTGTACGCTAACCACGACCAACTGGTTCTTGCAGGCACTATCAGTGATACCTAGGGGATCATGGGGCGATGTTGCTAGGCGCTTTACCATGATCCATTGGAAAAGTCCAAAATTGTGATTTCGGAGTCACAATGGTTGTGGGCCCACGGCTAGCTGTATCCCTAAACCATTGAGGGTCACACAAGTACTGGATTCATGATTCCTGCACGGAAACTGAGCTCAATGTGTTGAGCATAGGAGAAGGAATTTGGGGAGTGCGACTTCCTAAGAGTCAACAGGGGTCAAATTGCGATTTTCCAAAAGTTGAGGGGCTAAACTGTCATTTTGGACTAGGTGGTCTGAAAAATTGTTTTCACATCATAATACTCAGTTTTGGAAACTGAGTCGATCGGTCCGATCTGATCGTCGATCGGGATTATGATGAAGCCACGGTGATTTAAATTAACCGAATGTTCATATGGACCTGGGCCTGACCCAAGTCAAATGGGCCGGTCCAAGCCCATTACAAGTCTATTAATTATAGATTTAGGGATACATTGAACACACTTGAACCCTAGCCTCCACCACACATAGCGCCGCCCACCCTCCTCTCGGCCTCCTCCCTCTCGATCGCGCCTCCGCCATTGCGCCGCCGTGCCGTCGCCCCATGATCGGACTTGTTTCGATCACCGTTTCGAGGAGATTCCGTCCGTGGAAAAATCCATCAGCTCTTCTAGTGTAGACTGACGGAGGACTCTTGTTTCCGGTCGTGGACCTGATTAGGAGGATCTACAGCCGCCTACCTTTGAAGTGCCTGTTTCCCTGTGAAACTGGTCGGAGCCAGGCGCCTAGACGCCAGCAAGATAACAATCGATAAACATCATATGTATGGTTTATTGATTTGATTTAATGTATTGAACGTATCTCGGGGCAAAATTTTAACTTCCGCTGCGCCCCCGGGAAACGGGATCCGGATCCGCCACCTTCGCCAACAGTGGTATCAGAGCACAGGCTCGGATCCTTCAATACATATCACTACCTGAATTGCATAGATCTCGAATTTCGATTTCAGAAAACAAAAAATAAAA
Source organism: Dorcoceras hygrometricum (assembly GCA_001598015.1). Classification (NCBI taxonomy): domain Eukaryota; kingdom Viridiplantae; phylum Streptophyta; class Magnoliopsida; order Lamiales; family Gesneriaceae; genus Dorcoceras; species Dorcoceras hygrometricum. Next base: position 355,686 of record KV004704.1, read on the forward strand.
AATTTTGGACCAACCGCCGGAGCCGCCGCATGCGGCGGCGCCACCAAGCGCAACAGCTCGCACGCAGGCCAGCGAGCAACGTTGCGCACTGGCCAACCACCGTGCGCAATTGTTGTGCACGGTGGCGCGCGCTGGATGCTACCTCCGCGCAATTGGTTGCGCGATTGGAGGCAGCGCCGAGCGAGAGAGACGCCGCGCATGGCGCGGCCAGCGTGCGGCCGTGTGCCGCACGCTGCGTTGACGGCGGCCGCCGTCCCGCGATCCTCGTGGTGATGCGACGGCTGTTCTATCCTCTAGGTTTTGTTTCGGGCCTGTCCCGGGCAGCCCATGAAGTTTTCGGGCCAATATTCGATATTGGGCCGATTTTGGTCGGACCAAAATTGATTTTGAAATTTTTGAGATGTGATTTTACTTATGAAATATGATTTTATAATTAAAATATGATTTTGTTGATTAGAATATGATTTTATCGACAAAATGCGATTTTATTTATAAAATACGTTTTATAATTAAAATATGATTTTGTGGGAAAATATCAAATTTGATTTGATTATTTAAATTTATGCAAATTAATTAGATTGATTGCATGTTTGGGATGATCGAGAGCCGTGCCCAATGTGTTAGGTGTATGCTATAGGTTTTGCGATTTTGGTTGTATATATATTGTTGATATCATTAAAGTGGGTCTGTTTGTGGCCCGTTCTCACCCCTACAAATTTGTATCCCATATGTGTCATGGAAATTTAAATGTAAATTACTAGATTTAGTGGGAGGACATTTGAAGACGATGGACATGACGATCAAAGATATTGAAGACCGAAGATCTGTAAAACCGGAAGCAATTGTAATAGGATTGCATTGCATATTACATTTCACCTAGGACTAGACCCAGGTCCGTGATTGGCAACCACGGACCGCATAGCTCTCGCGATCGATCATCCCAAAGTTTATTTATATATTCGATATATGTTGAATCCGCATGTTTTAAATTATGATTTAAAATATTGTTGAGACCAAATTTTCAAAAATAAAATCCCTCGTTTTAAATACAATTTAAAACTGATATCAAGATTAAAAGTTTATTCGATAAACTGAGGGAATTTAAATCTGTTTAAATTATCCCTACCTTCCATCAACAATGGGTGTACGTCGATGCTACCCGCATACATGGCCCGGCTCATATTATTGAGGGGGTTATGTATGCCGGAAATTTGTACACGTCATTGACACTTGTTGTGAGTTGGTTGGAACTCCCTTTAACGTTGGCTCATATTATTGGGGACGTTAAGGGGACCGTCCTTCACGACTCAACATTGATGGGTCATCTTGACACGTGATAGTAATCGGCATCATATTATTGGGCCCTTACTGGACGTGAGGTGAATACATGGAGGTTGCACCGGTTGCAATTGGACTCTACATTTTAAGGGTCGTGGTTGGCTGATATTATTCGGGACCATGATCGCTTGATTGGACTCTGTGTACCCACTAAGGAAACTTGCTTTTCCGATTTCATTACAGGGTGGTGAAATCGTTAAAATAGTGGGAGGGTAATTCATAAAATTAAATGACTTTGTTTTATGTCTTAGCGTTTTTCATATATAGTTAGTAATGCATGTCTGTTTTTATTTTCAGTACAACTGCTTACAAAATGTCTTCGATCAAAAACCCACTCGCTGCTATACTGGATAGCAACAAGTTCACCGGTCTGAACTACCAAGACTGGCTTCGAAACCTCAACATTGTGTTGGCTTCGGAGAAACTTCTCTATACGATAGAGAAGAGCCCTCCGAAGGAAGCCCCTGCTGACATCAGCCCTGAGGAGCTGACTACGCTTAAACAATGGTGGGACGACGAGCTTAAGACTCGATGCTATGTGATGGCATCGATGTCCAACGAAATGCAACAGCGCTTTGAGAAGACGAAGTATGCTGCTGACATACTCTTTCATCTTAAGGAACTGTATGGGGAGAAATCTCGACATGAGAGGTTCACCACTGTCAAGGAGCTTATGACGAGCCTCATGCGCGATGGGACTTCGGTCCGCGAGCATGGGGTTCATATGATTGGGCTCGTTGAAAAGTTGGCAGGCCTTGATATCACACTTCCGCATGAGCTGTCTGTGGATGTGCTTCTCCTCTCACTACCCGCTGCATTCGACCCCTTTGTGGTCAACTTCAACATGAACAAGCTGGCATCCACCCTCGAAGAGGTGGTTAACATGCTGGTCGTGTTTGAGGGGACCATAAAGAAGGACAAGCCCGTCCTCCTTATGGGCTCTTCTTCCTCTGCGAAGAAGGGGCCCAAACGCAAGGGTAAGAAGCTTTCTGCCCCTGCGAAGGAGGAAAATCCCACTAAGAAGCCCAAGGCAAAGACTTCCAAGCCAAACAAGACCGAGGATGTTTGACACCACTGCCACAAGCCTGGGCATTGGAGGAGGAACTGCAAGGAGTACCTCGAGCAGTTGCGAACTGCAAAAGGTATGTTCTATATCGAAATAAATATGTCTCTTAATTTGACTTCTTGTGTACTTGATACCGGATGTGGATCTCATATCTGCAATGATTTGCAGGTGATGACAAGAAGCCGACGTCTTAGAGAGGGTGAGACCCACTTGAGGCTGGGCAATGGAGCAAGAGTTGCCGCAGTAGCTATAGGAGATGTTTCAAACAAGACCGAGGATGTTTGACACCACTGCCACAAGCCTGGGCATTGGAGGAGGAACTGCAAGGAGTACCTCGAGCAGTTGCGAACTGCAAAAGGTATGTTCTATATCGAAATAAATATGTCTCTTAATTTGACTTCTTGTGTACTTGATACCGGATGTGGATCTCATATCTGCAATGATTTGCAGGTGATGACAAGAAGCCGACGTCTTAGAGAGGGTGAGACCCACTTGAGGCTGGGCAATGGAGCAAGAGTTGCCGCAGTAGCTATAGGAGATGTTTATTTATTTCTGTCTTCAGATTTTAAGTTGTTATTGAGAAACGTTTAATTTGTTCCCGAGTTAATAAAGAACATTATTTCTGTTTCTATGCTTGATAGTGATGGATATTCTTGTATGTTTGCTAATTCTATTTGCAGTATATACAAGAATGAATGTTTAATTGGAACTGGGGAACGCGAAAACGATTTATACACCTTAAAATTAAAAGAAGTTCCAACTCGCGATGTGGAAACATATACAACAACAATTAAAAGGAAAGGCGATAACTTGAACCCAACAAAACTTTGGCACGCTAGGCTAGGTCATATTTCCCTAAGTAGGATGAACAAGTTGGTTAGGAGTGACATGCTTGATTTGTCAGACATTAACTCCCTACCGACTTGTGAATCTTGTCTCAAGGGAAAGATGACTAAACAACCATTCAAGGGCAAGCCTGAACATGCTCAAGGCCTATTGGATTTGATCCATACTGATGTGTGTGGTCCACTTAGCATTGGTACTAAGTACGGTCACACATACTTCATCACCTTTACCGATGATTACTCTAGGTATGGGTACTTGTACTTAATGAAGCACAAGTCTGAATCCTTTGAAAGGTTCAAAGAATTCAAGGCTGAAGTAGAAAATCAATTAGGCAAAAGTATTAAAGCACTTCGATCCGATCGAGGTGGTGAATACTTGAGTGCTGAATTTCAAGACTATCTAAAAGAGAATGGGATTCTCTCACAGTGGACCCCTCCGGCCACACCACAGCTCAATGGTGTAGCAGAGCGTCATAATCGAACCCTGATGGACATGGTTCGATCTATGATGAGCTTCACTGAACTTCTTACCTCGTTTTGGGGTTATGCGCTCGAAACGGCGGTAATGTTGTTGAACAATGTCCACACCAAGGCAGTGGATAAGACTCCATATGAGATATGGATGGGCAAACCGCCCAAATACTCATTTATGAGGATTTGGGGATGTCCTGCTTACGTGAAGCAGACAGTGGGAGATAAGCTGGATACTAGATCCATCTTATGCTACTTCATTGGGTATCCAAAGAATTCTATTGGATACTACTTCTACTATCCCAACGAAACAAAAGTGTTTGTTTCTAGAAATGCCACCTTTATGGAAAGGGAGTTTCTACTTGATAGAAAAGGCAAGATAGTAGAACTCGAAGAGGTTCGAGAACCATCTGAAGTACCAAGTGAGTCTCTCGTACCTCCAGAGCCAGTACCAGAAATGGTCGCACCTAGGAGATCCGAAAGGGTTCCTAGGGCTCCTGAAAGATATGGTTTTCTTCTTGAAGATGATCAGGGTGATCAAGTTGTTGGATGTGATCCAAGGACTTTCAAGGAGGCAATTTCCGATGCTGATTCTAATTTGTGGCTTGGAGCAATGCAGTCTGAGATTGACTCGATGCATACAAACCAAGTTTGGACTCTTGTTAATCCTCCCGAAGAAATTGTTCCTATCGGGTGTAAGTGGATATACAAGAGAAAACTTGGGCCTGATGGTAAGGTACTGACCTACAAGGCACGACTGGTCGCGAAAGGTTACACTCAAAGGCAAGGTGTTGACTATGATGAAACCTTCTCACCAGTCGCAATGTTCAAGTCAATTAGAATCTTACTTGCCATATCCGCATGGTACGACTATGAGATATGGAAAATTGATGTGAAAACTGCGTTCCTTAATGGAAACATTAAGGAAGAGATCTATATGACGCAGCGTGAGGGTTTCACGTCTGTAGGAAGTGAGCATAAGGTATGAAAACTTCAGAGATCGATCTACGGTCTCAAACAAGCATCGAGGAGTTAGAACCTGAGATTCGATGAAACAATTAAGGAATTTGATTTCATCAAGAATCCCGAGGAGCCATGTGTATATAATAATGTAGTTAAAAGCGCTGTGACATTCCTTGTACTTTATGTTGATGACATTCTACTCATTTGGATAGTGACCTGGTGATCTATCGAACTACCCTCGTTCGGACTTTCCAAGTGGTTACCATTTGTCGAGTGGATAAGTCCGAGGTCTTGGTTGTACTGATTAGTCCTCACTACTCGAAACGTCATTGAGACTCTACATGATAGGCGCCTCACTTTTACCCTTTTGCCGACTCACTTGGGGTCATTAGGCGGCGAGATTGGGTGAGGTCCCGATGCATGTAGGAGTCGATGCTTCGTTGTCGAGGATTCACCGCTCGCTTTCATGCGTGGATATCCTATGCTATCTGAGGGGATAATAGTGTATAAATCTCTGGCCAGAGTACTGGATGTGTTTTAGGTAAATGGGTTTACCTAGTTACACTCGCGATGTCACTATTTGATCTCCAAGATGTATGCATAGCAATCGGATCTTTAGCGACTCTCGATTTACCAATGGTCGTTGATCTGATCGAGATATATGTGTTGAAAGGACCGTACTGTACGCTAACCACGACCAACTGGTTCTTGCAGGCACTATCAGTGATACCTAGGGGATCATGGCGCGATGTTGCTAGGCGCTTTACCATGATCCGTTGGGCAAGTCCGAAATTGTGATTTCGGAGTCACAATGGTTGTGGGCCCACGGCTAGCTGTATCCCTGAACCATTGAGGGTCACACAAGTACTGGATTCATGATTCCCGCACGGAAACTGAGCTCAATGCGTTGATCATAGGAGGAGGATTTTAGGGAGTGCGACTTCCTAAAAGTCAACAGGGGTCAAATTGCGATTTCCCCAAGTTGAGGGGCATAACTGTCATTTTGGTCTAGGTGGTCTGAAAAATTGTTTTCGCATCATAATAGTCAGTTTTGGAAACTGAGCCGATCGGTCCGATCTGTTCGTCGATCGGGATTATGATGAAGCCACTGTGATTTAAATGAACCGAATGTTCATATGGACCTGGGCCTGACCCAAGTCAAATGGGCCGGTCCAAGCCCATTACAAGTCTATTAATTATAGATTTAGGGCTACATTGAACACACTTGAACCCTAGCCTCCACCACACATAGCTCCAACCACCCTCCTCTCGGCCTCCTCCCTCTCGGCCGCGCCTCCGCCGTTGCGCCGCCGTCGCGTCGCCGTGCCGCCGCCCCGTGATCGGACTTGTTTCGATCACCGTTTCGAGGAGATTCCGTCCGTGGCAAAATCCGTCAGCTCTTCTAGTGTAGACTGACGGAGGACTCTTGTTTCCGATCGTGGATCTGATTAGGAGGATCTACCGCCGCCTACCTTTGAAGTGCCGGTTTCCCTATGAAACTGGTCGGAGCCAGGCGCCTAGACGCCAGCAAGGTAACAATCGATAAACATCCTATGTATGGTCTATTGATTTGATTTAATGTATTGAACGTATCTTGGGGCAAAATTTTAACTTCCGCTGCACCCCCGGGAAACGGGATCCGGGTCCGCCACCTTCGCCAACAAGACTGCTGAGCCACCTGCTGCTGATGCTGCTGCTGCTGGGGCTGATGGGCTGACTGGGAGGACTGGGAAGACTACGCTCCCTGGATAGCAGGACGACTAACCTGCACCGCCTGCTGCCTGCGAGCACGACGACTCTGCAAACCCTCCTCAACATCAATAGCAGTGTCAAATGCTTCAGCATAGCTCTTGGGTTTGCTGGTCAACACCATCTGATACAACTCTTCGTTCAAGCCCTCAAGAAATCTAGTCCGCTTGGCCCTCTCCCGGCCAGAAACATGGGGAACGTACGCCAACAGAGAAGAAAACTTCCTAGCATACTCCCGAACATTCATGGAACCCTGCTCCAGATGGTCGAAATCCTGCTCCCGGGCGTTCACATAAGACTCGGGTACATACTCCTGTTGGAAGGTCTCGCAGAAACTGTCCCAAGAGATCCCAACATCGGTCTCTAACAAGGTACTCGAAGCGCCACGCCACCAGCGCTCTGCAGCCTTCCTAAGCAAGAGGGTCGCTAAACTCAGCCGAAGATCATCATCATACTGCACCCGATCGAAAATACCAATAATGTTCCTGAGCCACGAGTCCGCATCCTCACTGGACTCATCACCATTAAAGACTGGCGGGTTCATCCGCTGAAACCGAGCTATCACCACATCCATCCGCTCCACCGGGGGAGGCAAGTCACCAACTTCCTCCTCCTCCTCATGCCTACTACGAGAACGACTAGGAGCGCTACGCCGATCCTCATTCTGTCCTGCTGATTCCTCAAACTGCCCCCAACCTCTACGACGACGTCTAGGCGGCATCTACGAAAACACTCAACAGGATCAAGCAAAACAGAACAGATACAGCATCGATAGCACATAACACAAAATATGCAGCACATAGTCACATATCCAAGCACATGCAACACACAACACTGTGCCTAGACTCAAGTGTGATCAAAGAAATCGAGCTTATCCCAGCTTAAGCTCTGATACCAAAAATGTCAGGCCTCGTGCTCATAACAGAGTAAAAAAACACCAACACATGCGGAAGCTATTTAAAAAGTGGGTAAAATTTTCGCTTTTGGCCTGACGAGTTAAAACAATATAATTTAAAATAATGCAATACTCAAAATATATCCCAGTTTATAAAATCAACAAAACAACAAATGGCTACAAGCCATAACAAAACAGTATAGCATACAACCACAAGTATCAGACTCCAACTACCGATACAGCCACGAAGCACAGGGCAACCACCTGGCTAACTCAACTGATACATATAAATATGCTATACGCAATTGGGATACTCTAACCACCTCCTGGGGCACCACCAGCTGGATGAAAACCACGACCAGCTGTAAAACCTGGATTCCCTGAAAACAACACAACAAGGAAAACAACCAAGCCCCAGAGGGACATGGGGTCAAACCCCAGTACGGAGAGCAACTATAAAACAGCAGTAATCCGCAAGAATAAAATGCAGATGCTATGCATGCAACCAGGGACAACAGCCGAAGGCTACAACCAAGAAAGGGAGCCAAAGAACTCAATGCACAGCTCAACGGAAATCTGCAACAGAATGTGTGGCCACGGTGAGTGTAGGACATGTGGGTGCTACCCACTCAACCCTACTCGCCCACCCTTACCAGATGCATCAACAACCCAACCTATGAACTGTGGTAGCTAGCCACTCGGCGCATAGGGGAAAATGAGAGTGCGGAATCACCGCTCGCCCTCGCATCCTGGTAAGAAAATAGAGAAACAACAACGAACAAAAGCTGCAATAGCTGAATGGAATGCGTGTATGCAACATGCTGAAACAGCAAACATATAACCATATGCAACACAACAATTACACACGGTAAGCATACACAGCTCTCACACAGAGCAACAACACCGCACGGAAATCCAAACACATCCATCTCGCAATTTATCCAAGCCAGGTTCCACGCTGAATTACAAGCTCAAGATCCGTACCTCAATTCTGTGCAATAACTACCACAACAAGTAGCCCGAGAGATCTGGTTAGGAACCTGCTGAACACACAACGTACAAGCATAAATCTCACGGGTCACAACCACAAAACCCACGGCTGGGAGTTAAAACTCAAACCAGCAACTGATTCCAACAATACCACTAACAGGAAGCTTAAACAAAGGCTAAGACTAAGATCTCAACAACAATTCGAAGTTCTACCTCAACGACGCAACACACGGCCGAAGACAGCGACTTCGCGATCTCGCTCTAGCCAACAACAGCCTTCAAGAATGGTATAGGATGGAAGAGCTTCTCGAGAGGAGTCCAACGCTACCTCAAAGGCCCAAAACAACGGTCAGAAACGACGGGAATCACCAGATAAAATCAACGGTGAACAGTACTAGGGTTCGAGAAACAGAGGTCGACAATTGGGAGAATTTTACTAAGTATGGGATCTGGTATCTCAAATCGAAGACCAAGTCTTCCTTAAATAAATCTCGCGACAGCTGAAATCTGGTTAATAAGTCCACCGACCAAAACCAGAAGTTGCTCTATAACCATCGGCTGGTTCTCAAACCCAAAAGCTGGATTGTATAACACACAAAAACTGATACCAGACGTTGCATCAAAACGCTGCGTTCCAACTTAATAAAACGGCGTCGCATATCTGACGTCATCAAATCCGGTCGATAACCCTCGTGCAATACCAGCCGCAAGCTACAGGAAACCAGACGCAAGCTACAGTAGAGTTGACCATCGTTGACATCTACTCTCAGCTGGACAAACAGCAGACACACGCGAATAGATCCCACCAGCTGGTACCAGACGCAACACTCAAAACGGCGTCACACCAACTAATCAAAATGATACCGTTTTGCCCTCAACAAACGAGATAAAGCAGCAGCTGGATACAAACATGCTACCAGCTTTCACTTAACACAACGCATCTAGATTTCACTAAAACGACGGCGTTTAGGAATCCCGTGCTACCAAAACACGCTACGACTGGATTTCACCAAATCGACCAGCTCTCACCACGAAACCAGATCTCACAACTCAAAAATACGAAAACTTCCAGAATTGCTTAAAGTGAGAAATCTGACCCGAAAATACTAACCAAACTTCCAAACAGAGATCTGAACCGCCAGAAATCTCTAAAATCCGATTAATTCCAACAAATAAATCTTAATTACATTTCAGGTCTCACAGTTCGGATATCAAATCATTCATCTCCCCTTCTTCCTTTTCAGGAAGGTTCCACTAGAATAATTTGATGAGTACAGACGCTGTAAACACCCGGTCACTGAGCCACGCTCCAAGTGAACTCCTAGTAACTCCAACTACAAGCAGACACAGCTGCTGAATACAAACAACTAATTCTTTTCTCAAACGGCTTCACGTACGTTTGTTACAGACTCGATCTAAATGATAACAGTGAAATACAATGGTTTTTGAGTACTGTAAATCTTCTGGTTCTTTTATCAACAAGAACTGTTTACAAATGTAAACCAGAAGATATCTCGAAGATTAAGTGATTAAGAACAACAACGAAACTTCTCTTTGATATTGACACACTGGAACTTCAAAATGATTTGCTTAAGTGTTTGAGAATTATTCCAGCGACTGAGAGAGAGCAAGAGATAGCGAGATCAACAAAGAATGACCGAGAGATTCTTCATTTGAAAACTTCTGCCTTTTATACTCTTTGTCCACAACGGTCAGTAAAAGTAGCCAGTAAAATATTCTCCTCTGCATCGTATCGTACAATGAAAGGTAAACCGCGCTCGTCAGGGCTAAATTGTCTCATATACCAAAATGGATAAACATCGTATAAATCACTCTGCGTACTATGTACCTTTACCCAAAATAGATCTGACTTTGTCTCCTTAATTCCAGGCATTTGTACGATTCCGTTACAAGGCTCTTTTCGTTAAACAGTTCTCTCTCCCTTGAAGTAAGTAGCTCTCTATATGTATCAAATCTGAGAAAGATCGCTGTTACTTTGTCATGTCTGAATGCGTAGAGAATCTGAAAGGGTACTGTACTCAAATCTGAATTTATCCTCAAATCTGATATTCACTGAGCATACTGCAACCACTTCTGAAATTCTGAGATCTGAATAACTTGTGTAGAGTCTGTTAGTATTTGATACTCTCAAATCTGAATACCACTTGAGTTAATAAAACGGAATCTGTTACTGAGATGTCTGAATACTTTCAATACTGAATTCCTAACCCGAATACTCAACTGATCCAAATAACCAAGTCTGATTCGAAGGTATCAACCCGATAACAGAAATCTGAATCTCTGAAATCTTTACTCTAACACAAATCTCTTACTGTAGCTTTGAACCAAGTCTGAATGTCCTCAAATCTGAACAACTGTCTCGATAACTGTATACTTGACTCGATGTCTGAACAAGTCCCGAATGGTCAACTCATAAGTCAATGCTTAGCTCAGAACTCTCTTAAACTGAAATACTGTAACTAAAAGACATGATGTCACGAGATCTGAAACACAAATCTCTTACTGTAGCTTTGAACCAAGTCTGAATGTCCTCAAATCTGAACAACTGTCTCGATAACTGTATACTTGACTCGATGTCTGAACAAGTCCCGAATGGTCAACTCATAAGTCAATGCTTAGCTCAGAACTCTCTTAAACTGAAATACTGTAACTAAAAGACATGATGTCACGAGATCTGAAAAGTTCAAATCTCTTGTCTACTACGAAACTCTCAATGACGTCACGGAATCTGAAATATCTTATCTTCTGGAAATCCTTAAGATCAGTTCTCAATCTTATTTTGTTATCACCAAAACTTATAAATTTTATCTTAACAGGATTGTTTCTCCTGTTAGGACGGCTTGATTCCCCACCCCGAGGTGTGTTCCCCCGACCAAATCTCCTTTTATCCTGTTGCCAACGCTCCTCTTCCTGAGGCCTCTTCTCCGCCTGACGCGGTCTATTTCCCACTAATATTGCTCGCACATCGGGGTTATTTTTTATAATTCGTTCCAACTCCTGGTCTAGATGCCGACATTCCGCGGTAGTGTGACCATAATCTCTATGAAAACCACAGAACTTATCCGATTTTGGATTTCTCGGGGGCCCATCACTTCCTCGAGGTCACTGCACCATCTTTCTCCCATCACAGATCTCCAGAGCCCTGATTTTACTCATCCTCAAAGGTGTTCGGGCGGCCAGATGTCCCAATAATAGAGGAGCTTCCTGCCTAGCCGACCTTGGTTGGACTCTTTCATCCCTAAAATCCCTACTAGGTTGGGATATAATTTTCTGCTCACTCCTCCTTGTGGACTGTACTTCCTCTACATTGATGTATTTCTCGGCCTTGGTGAGGAGTTCATCAAACGTTTCTGGGGGTTTCTTGACCAAGGACCTGAAAAAATCACCCCCTTGCAATCCCTGAGTGAAATGCCCCAATCAGCAGATCGGGTGTAGCAGAGGGCACCTCTATGATAGTTCTATTAAATCACCAGATGTATTCTTGAAGGCTTTCCTGCTCCTTTTGCTTGACATTAAAGAGGTTCAATGTTGTCACTGGTTGCTTCTTACTACTGGCAAACTGGTGGAGGGAGGCTTGACTAAATCTCGAAAGTTTTTAATACTCCCGACGGGCAAGAGATCAGTGTGGTCAAGAAGACCCGACATTTGATGAGGTCAACGTATTGGTGGAGGAGGGAAGCATTCTTGAATCGGTATAAGTGTTCTTCAGGATCTCCCATTCCATCGTACTCCCCTACATTGGAATTTAAAATGTGGAGGGAGCTCGGCAACCAATACTTCAGTCGAGAAAGGCACCTCCCGAGATGGTGGAGGTGGTGGTTCAGTAACCCTTGTTTCCCTAAAGCAGGACACTTCTTCCCGAAGTCCACTAATCTCTTCAGCTTGTTGATCCAGTGGGGGGTTCGCTTCGGGTCGATTGTCCAAGATTTGTTCTACTGTGGCCACCAACTGAGCTATCTGGGCGCCCGTAAGTGGAGGATTCTCGCACCCTTGGGATATATTCTCAGTGCGACTTGTTTCTCCCGTTTCCTGATGTCTACTTCTTCTAGGCGGCATTTTATCTTTTTTCCTTCTTCGTTTCCCATAGACGGTGCCAATTGATATAACCGAATTTTGTCCAGACAATGAGCTACCGCCACATAAGACTTTAGTAGGTCGGGAGGTCGGAAGGATCTGTCTTCAGTTCTCGAGCTGTTCTCGCCTTGCAATATTCTACGAACACAAAAGCTGGTCAAAAGGCGTCGGGTGGTGTCCCGACGAAGGCCCTCCGATGCTTAAGCTAGAATGATTGTTTTGAAATAAGAAGTTTGTTTGAAGTATATAAAATGAGTTTGCTGAATGAATGAAAAGGAGAATCTACCTGGGTATTTATAGGTGAGTAGAGTGGTTGGATGTACCTGTCCGGATAATTGTGAATTAGAGTCGGCCTACATGTACTTTCACCTACCATCTGCAGGTAGGGATGGTTTCTCCAGTGTTTGTCAGTATGATCATCATGAATTATCCAAGAGGGCCAAGTTGCATATGTGGGGTCGCTACGGAGGTCCGGCCAGAATCTATATCACTTGTTATGTCTTCAGGTCGGGACGCTTATACCTGTTAGAGTAGATGCCCAACTAGCCAACTTGTGGCGTGTGGGTTTTCATTGACTCTTGTACAAACGATCTTTATATATGATATTCGCATTCTTTTATATGGCATTCTTTACTTTCATTATGTGTGTAATGATTTACAATTGTGTTGAGTAAAGACCTAGATTACACTAAAGCGTATGTTAGATGTGATAGTGGGTATGACGGCTATCATGAAACACATCTAATAGTCGCTGTGTATTCTGAACATGTTCCTAGTCGATTGGGCCGTCAAAATGAGGATAAGGCCGCCCGAGTTCGAGACTAGTATCTGCGATGCGAAGTACCATGTTTCATTGGTAGGGTAACATTGTGATGTTCTGAGCATGCAGATGAATGTGACCTGGTGATCTA
>KV004707.1:0-13588 GCA_001598015.1 Dorcoceras hygrometricum
ACCGGAACCGCCGGTTCCAGACCCGGACCGGAACCGGTTCTCACGGTTCCGGTCCGGGTTTTACGGACCCGGAACCGACGGTTCCGACCCGAAACCGGCCCGGTACCGGACCGTGGCCGGGTCTAGATAGAAAGTAGTTTTGTATCAAAATTAACTAAATTTTGAATTATTTTTGTCAGAAACAAACTGTAGAGTATATCTCTGTCTGCATTATTTATTAAAATTGAACTCTCTTTACTAACTAATTAACTTTGATACGACGGTGAGGCATTTTTTATAGTTCTTAGAACACCATATAACTTTCTTTAGAAATTATTTTCTGCCACAAATTCGATTTAAAAAATTTCAAAAATTTCATTGTCGAATGTTTCTTTGAAGCGCACACACATTACCTGCACCACGATTTACTATAATGTTATAATTTGAACCTACATTTATTTGCATGTTGCTTCGTCTCGGATAACGCCTTGTTTTGTCTTGTTTTGTCACATAACGTTCCTTTAGAACCTCAAGATATTTCTAGACCTTGTCCCCATTCTTCCTGCAAATTGCTACTTTTTTAGTGCTCAATTTGCACAGTGCACATTTCCATAATATCACTATTTTACGCCACGAATGATCCTAGCAATTCAATAGTAATTTTGACATACTTTTTCAACTCCAAATATACAGACTTGATTGTCAACATGCTGACAATTTAATCATACTAAACTACACATATACAAAGAAAAAAGCCCACTTGTTCACCTTGAACAATTTTCTCACCACAAATTTAATCTTAGAATAATTTGCAAAATATCTCTTTTTCTACTATATTAATACTGTTGGTAGCCGTTCGACTCGTTTTATTTTCAGCTTTGTTTGCGGCGGAGATCAAATGAGAGCTAGAAGAGAGAACTTCCCTTGAGGTCTGTTCAAATACTAGCACATTTCAGTAGAAAATCGTATCATATAAAATTGTATTTCGATAAAGGTAACTTATATGAGAATTTTTGAAATCTTGTGTGTTAATCCCGCACACTTGCTTGTATACTGCAATTTCACGATCTTCACATTTTCTCGTCATTTTGCCATCATTATGAATAAATAACGGCGGATGCATGTTAAATCCAAGTCATATTATTTTAAATGCTCAAGTATTGAAGAAATATGCAATGAGTTCTTGCATTTTATCCAAATGCAACCTAATAACATCTTGAGTTCAATCTGGTCATAAAATATTGATCTCGAGTTTTATAATTTCTTGCAGTATTATTTACCAAAGAATGGTGGTAAGAAAATTGTTGAATATGAAGCGTATTGGTGTGGAACAATTTCACTCGGAATATAGAATAAAGGGTAAGAGTTTTCATGTTCATTTATTGTTTTTTGGTTTTATAATTATTTAAAATTTCATTTGGTAAAATATGGTTTTGGCAAAAGGAGGGAAAAGGATTAAAGGAGGAGTGGGTTCGACGATGGATGCAACGTTGTCGTACCAGAGGAATTATCAGGTGAATGCCGCCGGCCTGTAGATTGGAGGATCGTAGCCCTTCGATTAGCATCTTAGCCCATCCTTGGTTCTTTCTTTTTTTTTTTTTGTAAGTTTTTAGATTTGTGATTAATTCTAATAATTGTTTTATTAGAAAAATGGTTGATGGAGGCAAATAATGAAAAGGAGCGGCTAGGATTCAAGCAGCCTGAACTGCGTGCCACAGAAAGCGTTGATCTCCGGTAAGCCGCTGTGTTTGGGAAATTTCATGTTATCTTAGGTCTACGGGGAGTAACAATTGAGGATGGACGTTATGAATATATTATAAATTATTTTTCTCCTTGAGATTCAACTATTTATTTTGTGAACTGTGAAATCCAATTGTTTTGATAATAAAAGTCGGTATCTATGATGATGTCAGGTATTAAGAACAATTATTTTGACCTTTGTGATAGACTTCCAAGTTCCAACTCTTTTCAACTTGAAGGTAGTTTTTTATTATGGTTGTATAATTCTTAAACAAATTTAGTACAAAATTTGATGAGATCTCTAGCAAAATAATTTTATTGATTTAATATGGTATAGGATTTTAGAAGATAATTATGTGCTGACTCATGTCTAAAAACAAATAATAATTATATGTCGACTCATATGCACTAAAATATATGTAACATAGGGATGGCAATGGGGCGGGGCGGGCCCGGTTTTGCCAATACCATCCCCGCCCCCGAATGATTCGGGGATCCCCATCCCCATCTCTGCGGGGATCGGTTCGGGGACGGCGATCCCCATCCCCGCCTCTCGGGGATCCCGATCCCCATCTCCGATTATATATATATATATATATTATCTTTTAATCTATATTATTAATAATATATTTCTAATTTATCGGATAATATTATTTACTATTACATATCATTATTACTCAATAATATATTATTAAAAAATAATTTGTATATGCATATAAATGTTATTAGATTATTATTTAGGTTCGAAGATTTTTATTAATCTAAATATGCATGAAATAAGAATAGTAATATGATTTTTATTAAATAATAATAGTAATTTTATACACCCGATGGGGGCGGGTTCGGGGGTTCGGGGATGGGGGTGCTATTACCATCCCCATCCCCATCCCCATTTGATTCGGCGATAGAAAAAATTCCCCATAACCGCCCCATTTCGGGTTTTCCCCGCGGGCCCCCAAAACCGCGGGGAAAATTGTCATCCATAATGTAACACAAAAAAAAGGTTAAAGAAGGGAAAATTTGAACGTACGTGATAATACCATCCCATGATCAGGTAAATGTTACCCTTATGTTGAATCCAATGGGCCCAACATACTTGGATTGTAAGATCCATATGAATGTCTTTAGGATTGAAGTAATTGTGACAATTTTAGAAGGAAAAATACACAAAAAGTAGCATCACGGATAGATATTATATGTTATATTGACGGTTGTATATATTATATCTTGAATACTTGTTTGAACATAAAATTAAAATTTGTAGGATGTTCGTTGGAACATGGAATGTAGGAGGCAAGTCGCCACCAGTTGGACTAAACTTAAAAGACTGGTTAAGAACCAATACACCTGCAGACATTTATGTACTAGGGTATGCCTCTCAATCTGCTTTTCTCCCAATTCAAATGTTGTGTGATGAAATATGACTTCTTCTCATCTTTATATCACAATAAATTGTGCGAAAAATCAAATGAAATGCAAAATCTTTACCCTTGAACCCCATCTCTTGGGGGGTTATTTTCAAAGCAGATTCCAGGAAATTGTACCTCTAACTGCAGGCAATGTGGTAGGCCCAGAGGACGGCGCCACGGCCTCGAAGTGGCTCTCTTTGATTCACAAAGCTTTAAACGAACAGCACCTCATATACTCCGATTTGTTTCCACTTCAATATGAGTCCATTAAAGACATGGATTTCGAAGCATTTTTGAGTTTTAGATCGAACTCGAGATCAAGCGAACAGGTCTCTCCTTTCCGTCGTGAACAGCATTGTGCAAACATACAACAGCGTTACTGCATGGCCGCCGGAAGGCAAATGGTGGGTATATTTTTGAGCGTGTGGGTTCGAGAGGACTTGTATCAACATATTTCGAGCCTAGAGATTTCGTGTGTTGGGACAGGCATCTTGGGACGCCTGGGAAATAAGGTATCTTGTTCTCTGTCGTTTTCGAATTAGTGTCAAAACATAAAGCATGTTATCTTAGTTAATGGTTCGTTTACTTATTCGATTTTAGGGATCAGTTTCTATAAGCATGACATTGCATCGGGCGTCGTTCTGTTTCGTGTGCACTCACTTGGCCTCAGGTGAGAAAGAAAGCGATGTTATGAGACGAAACTACGACGTGGTGGATATCTTGAAGAGAACGAGATTCGCTCACGATTGTAGGATCCTTGGAGAATCTGATCCACCCCCACCCTCTCGTATTTTGGATCACGAGTGAGTAGTGTGTGATCCATTTCTCACTACATTAGTGTGTGAGTAACATGATATGCTTGTAAATGACTATGAGTTGTTCATGTTGTAGCAATGTGATTTGGCTGGGGGACTTGAATTATCGACTTGCTTCGATATGTGGGGATAAGTATGATCTGCTTGAAAAGAAAAACTGGCAAGCTCTTTTGCTGAAAGATCAGGTACTGATGTACTCTGTTTGTGTAGATATTTGAGGAAGTTTGTCTTCGAAATTTGTCTGATTAAGAATACATATAAGGGTAAGAAGTATGTTACTGCAGCTGAGAATAGAACAAAGAGCTGGTAGAGTATTCGAAGGATGGGAAGAAGGGGAAATATCCTTTGCTCCAACCTACAAGTATTTCCCTGATTCTGACCAATACGTGAACTACCAAACATCCACGCCTAAGGAGAAACGGAGGACCCCGGCTTGGTAAGTCTGTCTCATCTAGTGTCCGTGTATAAAACAGTGCAAAACTCTCCGGTTTCATGTCGAAATAAGCTTATGAATGACTTCATATTTATAGGTGTGACAGAATTCTATGGAAAGGCAAAGGGCTTAAACAGATAAGCTATCGTAGGGTTGAATCAAGATTTTCTGATCACAGGCCAGTAGTGTCACTCTTTGCAGTTCAAGTAAATGTACCTACAAAACTCGAGCCCACAGCAGCAATCGTTTCGAATACTGCTGCCGATAAGCTGTAATGTTTAGTCATAAATCGAAATAACGATATGACATAAAGTGTGTTTCATCCGATATGTAGCACAGATTCTCCCTTTTCTAGCATATGGAGTCACTGATGAATGCTTCCTATTTTATGCAGTGAACACTTTGATGCGATCCTTGGTTTTTAGTTCTCTGTTTCTTTTATAGGTGCACTATGTGTACAATATATTGTGACATAAAAATGTAGAACATTATGTTTTATTGTATTTTTAGGTAAGAAAGAGGCATGATTGTGCGTAGGCCTCAAAGAAATTTGTACTAGAGTGAGGGGCAGTTAAAATTTTTGCCTTTTCTTTTGTTGTAATCTGTTACTAGTTTGTATTTCACATTGTGTTAAATATCCATTTTATAGTGTTCGGAATAGCTTTTTGAACAAATTGTGCCATATCTGATAAAATCATTCTCATTGTATTTGTAATTTTTAAAATATAACTAATCCTTCAGTTGGTTTAGAACCCGTAACAAATGGTTCATAACTTCAAAGTCATCATAATTTACTGTGTAACCACGTAAAATCTAAGATTTAAAAACGTCAGATATTTTAGTGAAAATTAAATATTAATTAGCTGATTCATTTTCTTTTCATCATGATTTTAACCAAATTACATGACGTGGGATCTTTTCGATGCTATTAAATTTCTCTATGTGGAATTATGAGAATTGAAGAATAATTTTTAATATTGCTCGCATTATGTACATAGACAAATTTTTCAATGCTATTAAGTGTGCCCGAGTATTCAAGAATAATTCGGTATGTTACTTATTTCAATACTAAGCAAATCTGCTACTTTGAGCGGAGCTCGAATTTGAACTAAAAATTATAAATGATATTGGATTCCAGTTGAAAATAACTATATCGAAATAGAGATATGAAAGTAAAAGTTTGACCCAAGTTTATATCAATGCTTAGATCTGGATTCACTTAGGGAACGCAAAGAACAAACAATCCTCCATCGTTTTTTTTTTTTTAAAAACAGATATTTGACATTTTATCGATTGTGAAGCTTTATACACAAACTCAAAACCGAAAACAGAGAGAAATTCCATTTTAAGAAAAAGTTAACCCATTAGAAATTCCATTTTAACATTATATACAACATTGCACATAATTTTGCATGATCAGTGCTCAGTTTCCTGCAACCAGAGCTCAATGAAAATGGAAAGTTTTATGGGATAATAGGACGTAATCTTTTTTAAGTTTGTACAAATTTGATACTACCTAATATTCAGCTCGGGACCGAGGTAGAACTTCTCTTTGAAGTAATACTACGACAGCCCTCCATCCTGTCTCCACCAGACCATTACCAGGTCGGACGCGCGTCTTACTGGCCGGACACGGTACCTCGAGGTCTCGATGTAGTACCCCGACCTATTAGTATAACGAGTGATGGTCCGGCCCCACATATGCAACTTGGCCCTCTTGATTTATCCATGATGAGTACACTGACAAGTACAGAAGAGGCCATCCCTATCTACGGAGGGTAGGTGAGAGTACATGTCAGACCCACTACAATTCATAATTGCCCGGACAAGTGTATTCAACCACTCTGCCTACCTATAAATATCCAGGTAGATCCCATCTTTATTTCATTCAGTAACTTCATTCCTTCTCCTATATACGTACTCTTTGCTCTAAAACCCTTATTCTAACTTAAGCATCGGAGGGCCTTCGTCGGGATACCTCCCGACGCCCTTTGACCGAGCTTTTGTGTTTGAAGGATATTGCTGGTGAAGCACAACCCGACCTACCTGACTAAATTTCGTTTATCTCCCGACCTGACAAACCTTGCGCGGCGGTAGCTCATTGGCTAGGCGAAATTCGGCTACATCAAAATTTATACGTTAAACACCCTCTCGACTCAAGTCAGTCATCTCCGTAGATTGCCATTATTGGATTTGGAAACAGATCAATCATATTTTGTTGAATACAATACTTGCTCTTATGTTTCTAATGAGTCTAATTGAGTGCGTAGGTCAAGCTGGAAATAGAACAGACCAGAACGAAACTTAGAACAGAGTGACTGATCAGTATTAGTGAAGAGCTGAGCTCAGTTAAGAAGAAAGGTGCATCACAGTTCAGGTCAAATCATATGAGAACATAATACTTCAGAACAGAACAGAATAGAGGAGAAGAGCAAAACTGTAGCGCCCCAAAATCCATAGAACCACAATTTTAGCCCTTTTTATTTTTAAGGATGAAACGAACCAGACTCTAAAAAAATCATTTTTTTTAACTTGTGCGAAAAACATAAACTTAAACCATGGCTCGTTCCCTTTTAAAACATTTCTAAAACGTTTTCTCACCCATACTTCAAACATAAATAAAGGGAACGTTAAAACATCCATACGGTATAAAATCAACTAAGTAAAATACTGAAATTAAATATGTTTAAAACCAACATCTAAAACTGTATCATCTAAAAAAAAATAACATCGCTGCGGTCAAGGGTACTGCTGCGACAGGCGCTCAGATGTCCTCACCGTCAGTCGGAGTAAACTCAGCAGGATCATCACCTGCACCATTTAAACCTAGTGAGCCTAAATGCTCAGCATGCTCTATCGTATATCATAGCAAGGTACATACTAATAAAATCGCATGCAAGCACATACTTGTAATAAAGTAACGTTAAAACATGAAAGCGTGCATGATCTTAAAACATTGCTTCATACATATATATCATACATACATATAAAATATATAAGGCATGACATAGCATAACATGAAAAACATATGAGTCGTATCCTAAGTGTGGCCATAGTCGATTGATCAATCTATAAACCAACATACGCGACGGTGTGGTTCACCCGACCGCGAGTTGGGATCCCTATATGTCACACCTCTATGCTGTCACTTCACCATGATATCAACACATGGATCCATAAGCTCGTAATACATTAACAGAAGTTCAACGGGTCCGGTATCCCGCATCCCCTCATCATAAGTTATCACAAATCATTCAATCCCTCGGATTTTGTCTTTTGAAAAGAACATTGCCTTTCGCAAAATTATGCAAATTAAAAGATTAGCCCGCTAATGTATATTTAATCATTTCCTTTAAAATATTTGCGTACATAGCATACTACATATATAATTAAATATGCATTTACGGGCTTCTACATTTTTCTACTTCGGTCAAGGATAGGTTCAGGAGCCCGACCCACTACAACTGGACTAAACATCACTCTTAACTTAGTCAATGAATCGAATGTTCACCCTCTGTCTACCTTTAAATTCAATTTTGACTTTAAAATCAAAAGGGCTAATTTTTTTAACTAATTCAAAAATTAATTTTGACTAATTTAAAATCAATTTTGACTTTAAAAATCAATTTTAACTTTAAAATGACAACTTAATTTAATTTTTGACTAAAATAGCCAATTTTGACCAAATTAAAATCCAGAAATCAATTTTGACTCAATTAAAATTTCAAAGGCCCCAATTTTGACTTAAAATTCAAAAATAAACATAACTCTAATTATATTAAAAGTTTGACTCAATTTTAAAACATCTTGCTATTTCCTTTAAAATTAGACCTTTGACTTAAAATTAAAAATAACAGGTCCATAAGTAAAATAACTCGAACCAATTTTAAAACATTTTGACTAGACACACGACGAACAGACCTGATCCAACCGAACAAGCCAAACCGGTCCAATTGAACTGGCCGGTCCAAGACATAAAATTAAACCTTTAAAATTTCTAATTTACTCCATCCTTTGCTAAAAATTCCAACATTTAAAATTTTACTAAATAAAGACCAATGACCAAATAAAATCCCAATGACCAAAATTTGACTTTAAAATTTGAGAAAATATTAGTCCCATAAATAAAAGGATTTTGGCTTTAACATTTTTGACTTTAAAATATTCGGCCCAATACGCTAAAATTGCCAAAAATTCCATAAATCAAATAAATTCTAAAAATTCTGGAAAATATCTTAAAATATGCTTAAAACATCAAATAAATTCATCCACGAACTTTGGCAAACTCTAAGACTCGAAATCTTAATGACGAGGCTCATTTCGAGCGACAAAATGGTAAAAATCATTAAAAATCCATTTCTTAACCAAATCACTCCATATTTCAACCCACATCACCCTAACGCAATATATAAGTCAATGTACATGACCAACACGATGCCCGCAAACCCACTGCCCTGCGCACCCTAACTCAAATCACTCCATATTTCAACCCACATCACCCTAACTCAAAAACGATTCAGTACATGACCAACACGATGCCCGCAAACCCACTGCCCTGCGTAGACTGCAACCAGGACACGTGCCAGCCATAAAATTCATAACTAATTCATTCCTTGACCAAATTGCTTCCCGTTTGGACCTAAGTGTCCCTAACTCAATAATCTATCCCATGAAATCAACCTCGACCACAAAGACCACATGGATCGATGTAATCGACTCAAACAACTCTACTGTCGCGCACAGATGACAAGCCAGGACACGTGCTGATCATAAAGTTCATAACTTATTCATTCCTTGACCAAATCGCCTCCCATTTGGACCTACGTGATCCTAACTCAATGGAATAACTACTTGGACCACCCTTGGACCGACCCATAGCCCCATGAACAGCCCTTAGCCGAAGCAATACAAGAACCGATCAAAAGCATGCTGAAAATTCATGAGTTATCCATGGATCTAAAACAATTGTGCATAAATCTAAACAAATCACATTCAAATCATGCATTGAACATTAAAAACAGTTTACTATGCCTTAAATAGTGAGAAAAGGAATCGATATTACATGCTTGGATTGGATAAAAGATAGAACTGCGAGTTACCGACGCTGTAGACACGAGATCGGGGCACCACCCGCTTTGGATCACCAAATTCACCAAGGGAATGGAGATTTTCGAAAATTTGCTTGAGGGGAAGGAGGGGGACGGCTGATGGTGTTTTGGAGGCTAGGTTTAGTGATAATTTGGTGTTTTGAAATAATAAAGTGTGACACAAATGACCCATATTGATTTAATTAAGAAAAAGGAAGAAAAATGACATGCTTTCCCCTCCATTTAATTGAAAAGATAATTAAAACTTTATCTTGGCTTTGAAATATCAAATTTTTGAAATCCATGCCCCCGAAAATTTAAAACATCCTAAAATCCAATAAAACAGCACGTATAGGCGAAAAACGGGCTCCCCTCAAAATAATCATAAAAACTCACAATTTTCAGAAATTGTTGCTTAAAATAGAATAAATTCATTCTTAAAAATCTAATAACTTAAAAATACTCAAATTATTTTCATTCCCGGTGACCCTAATCTCGTCCACGCGTCCGTAACTCAAACAGGCTGAAAAAAAGTCATGCATACCATGCAACATAAAAATCATAATTAAATCACATAAAATGGCATGTAATCATCTAAAATTATTTTCCTAGTCATGCACTCATTTCTACGTAATCTGGATTTCGGGACGTTACAAATCTCCCCCCTTATAGAAATTTCGTCCCCGAAATTAAGTTACGTACCGATAGCACGTCTGGGAGGCGTACATGCACACCAAAACCTTATCACGTAAATCTAAGTACATGACTAAGCGTCTAATTTTAAAACTCTAAGGCCAAAATTCATACAGGGCTAAAACATGCAGCATGCAAACATAAACATAAATCATAAAACAGTAAAACTCACAGACTGGTAGTGCGACTTCCGAGCTCCACGCAGCAGGCTAGTACCCCACCAGAATCACCGCTCTGATACCAACTGAAACGAACCAGACTTAGAATTTTTTTTTAAACTTGTGCGGAAAACATAAACTTAAAGCATGACTCGTTCTCTTTTAAAACATTTCTAAAGCATTTTCTCACCCATACTTCAAACATAAATAAAGAAATATTTAAAAACGTTAAAACATCCATACGGTATAAAAATCAACTGATTAAAATAATAAAATTAAACATGCTTAAACCAACATCTAAAACTGTATCATCTCAAAAAAATAACATCGCTGCGGTCAAGGGGTACTGCTGCGACAGGCGCTTAGATGTCCTTACCGCCAGTCAGAGTAAACTCAGCAGGATCATCACTTGCACCATTTAAACCTAGTTAGCATAGATGCTCAGCATGCTCTATCGTATATCATAGCAAGGTACATAATAATAAAAGCGCATGCAAGCACATACTTGTAATAAAGTAATGTTAAAACATGAATGCGTGCATGATCTTAAAACATTGCTTCATACATATATATCATACGTCCATATAACATATATAAGGCATAACATAGCATAACATGAAAAACATATGAGTCGTATCCTGAAGTGTGACCATAGTCGATTGATCAATCTATAAACCAACGTACGCGGCAGTGTGGTTCACCCGAACTCGAGTCGGGATCCATATATGTCACACCTCTATGCTGTCACTTCACCATGATATCAACACATGGATCCATAAGCTCGTAATACATTAACAGAAGTTCAATGGGCCCGGTATCCCGCATCCCCTCATCATAAGTTGTCACAAATCATTCAATCCCTCGGGTTTTGTCTTTTTAAAAGAACATGCATTTTAAATTCATAAAACATTCATGATGCATGCATTTCGTAAAATTAGCTGAAGAGATTAGGGGACTCCGAGAAGAAGTCGCCCGGTTGAGGGAGGCAAGGGTTGCGGAGACTCCTCCCCCGACTGCTCGGGAGGTGCCCTTATCTACTGAGGTGTTGGCTGCTGAGTTACTTCAGCACTTCAAATTTCCAAATGTAGGAGAGTATGACGGGATGGGAGGTCCCGAGGAAAATTTGTATCGTTTTGGAAATGCCGCCCTCCTGCACCAGTATACTGACCTGATCAAATGTAGAGTTTTCCTCACCACGTTTGTCCGATCTGCACAACAGTGGTTTAATCTCTTGCCAACCGGGAGTGTCAAGTGTTTTTGAGATTTCAGTCAGGCATTCCTTCACCAATTAGCTAGCAGTAAAAAGAAATCGGTGACGACGTTGAATCTGTTCACGGTGAAACAAAAGGAGCAAGAGAGTCTTCGGGAGTACATCAGGTGTTTCAACAGAACCATTTTTGAGGTGCCGTCCGTCACGCCGGGCTTACTGATCGGGGCTTTCACCCAAGGACTGCGAGGTGGTGATTTCTTCAGATCCCTGGTCAAGAAACCCCCTAAGACCTCTGATGAACTCCTCACTAAGGCTGAGAAATATGTCAATGTGGAAGAAATACAGTCTACTAGAAGGAACGAGCAGAAAGTCCCATCTTGACCTGGTAAGGATTTTAGGATGGAGAAAACTCGGCCGAGATCATCTAGACAGGAAGATCCTCTGATGTTGGGACAATTGATTGCCCGGACACCTTTGAGAATGGGTAAAGCAAGGGCTTTGGGAATCTGTGACTAGAGGAAGGTAGTGCAGCGACCTCGGGGAAGTGATGGGGGTCCGAGGAATCCAAAATCAGATAAGTTCTGTGATTTTCACAGGGACTATGGCCACAATACTTCAGAATGTCGGCATATAGATCAGGAGTTGGAGCGAGTCATCCAAAACAATCCCGATGTACGAGCAATATTGGTCGGGAATAGACCGCATCACGTGGAGAAGAGGCCTCGGGAGGAGGGGCGCTGGCAACAAAATGAGAGAAAGTCTCGGGGAAACACACCTCGGGGTGGAAGATCAAGCCTTCCTCCGCAGGGGACACAATCACCTCAGCCCAGGGGCTTTATTAAGATGATATCAGGAGGGTCCACTGATGGCGATTCTAATCGAGCAAGGAAAGCAAGATCTCGACGAATGGAGACCATGGAAGTATAAAAGAGGCATTCAGGTCCCACCTTGTCTTTTGGACCTGAAGATCTGCCAGTAGACTTTGAAACGCATAATGATGCTCTGGTCATCCGAGCAATGATCGCAAATTATGAAGTGGCCCGCATATTTGTTGACTCAGGAAGCTCAGTTAATGTATTTTTCAAAGGGGCTGTGGACCAAAATGGATTTGGGAGAGTATCGCATGGAATCTGTACATACACCATTGTTTGGGTTCACGGGACACTCCTTGCAAAAAATGGCGAGAAAATGTTATGTGGAAGAAGTCAGAGTTGAGCAGAAAGTTGCCAAAGTTCGGGTTCATGAGCACCCAGGATCTCGGGTGGACAGGAGTGTGAATATGGTCGATGAAGATCTCCTGCTAGCGACGGAGGATGAGGAGGAAGAGGTTGTTCTTGTCCCCCCATCTGGGACTCTAAAGATTACCAAAATTCTTATAGAGGATGTTCGGGCTCAGTTAATCCACTGATTAAAGAAAAATAAGGACATCTTTGCCTGGTCCCCTTCGGATCTAAAAGGTGTTAACCGGAAGGTCATGGAGCACGTGCTAAATGTTTCCCCGGATGTTAAACCAATAATCCAGAAGAGAAGGCACTTCGGGCCTGAAAAAGATGCAACGATCAGGAGTCAGGTCGGGGACCTAATCCAAGTTGGGCACATAACCGAGGTACATTTCTCCACTTGGTTGTCAAATGTAGTATTAGCACCAAAGGCTATGGGGAAGTGGAGAATGTGTGTGGATTTCGAGACTTGAACAGAGCTTGTCCCAAAGATTGCTAACCCTCCCTAGGATCGATCAACTTGTCGATTCTACATCTGGACATGAATTACTCAGTTTTTTGGATGCTTATCAACGGTACCATCAAATTCCCCTAGCTGAAGAAGACCAGTGCAAAGTCAGTTTTATCACGGCATATGGGACATTCTATTATGTTGTTACGCCTTTTGGGTTGAAGAATGCAGGAGCAACCTATCAAAGGTTGATGGATAAAGTGTTCAAGCATTAGATCGGGAGGAACATTGAGGTGTATGTAGATGATATTTTGGTAAAGTCACAGAAAGAGGAAAGCTTCATAGCTGATGTTGAAGAAACTTTTGTGCACTTTGGAATTACCAGGTCAGGCT
>KV004711.1:4541-15987 GCA_001598015.1 Dorcoceras hygrometricum
GTATGGGATCTGGTACTCAAAATCGAAGACCAATTCTTCCTTAAATACATCTCGCAACTGCTGAAATCTGGTTAAAAACATCCACCGACAAAACCAGACGATGCACTACTAAGATCCCAACCAGCAGTCACATAACAAACCAACGGCTGATACAAATATACCAGATGCCATAATCAAAACGCTGCGTTCCAACAAATTTAGATGGAGTCGTATAGCCCAACGGCTGGATTCCTTACAAACCAAAAGCTGGTACCAGACGTCGCGTTCCAATTAAATCAAACGGCGTCGCATAACCCCAGCGTCTGGATTTCTTAGCTTTAACCAAAACGACGTCGCACATCCTACGTCATCCAGTCGCTAACTCTCGCACAAAACAATCAGACGCAAGCTACAGGAAATTTGACTGGAGTTGACGTCTGCTCTCAACGAAAAAAACAACCAGACGACGCACACGCGAACAATTCTCTCGTAGATGGTACCAAAACGGCGTCGCATCAACTTAACTAAACGCTGTCGTTTTGAACCAACGCAAAACACAACAAGGCAACGTCTGAAATTCTAAAACAATACCAGACTTCACCTAAAAAACGATGTTTAGATCTCTTGCGCCACCAATTACGCGCTACAACTGGATTTCACCACCGACCAGCTTTCACCACAAAACCAGATCTCACAAAACAGATCTCAAGATCAAAAATACCAAAATTTCCAGAATTGCTCTAAACGCCGATTAATCCAACAATTATCTCATTATTGATTTCCAGGTCTCACACAGCCTGTAGTGGCCTCTCGACTGATAAACACGCCATCACTGAAGTCTTCCGGCTCAAAGTGTCTGCTACCACATTAGCCTTTCCCGGGTGGTAGTTAATGTCACAGTCATAGTCCTTCACCAACTCTAGCCATCTGCTCTGCCTCATATTCAGCTCTCTTCTGAGTGAAGAAGTACTTGAGGCTCTTATGGTCGGTGAAAATCTGACACTTCTCACCGTACAAATAGTGTCTCCAAATTTTAAGTGCAAACAATACTGCTGCAAGCTCCAGATCGTGCGTCGGATAGTTCTGCTCATAACTCTTCAGCTGTCTTGACGTATACGCAATAACCTTACCTCCCTGCATCAGAACTACACCTAACCCTCTCAGAGAAGCATCTGTATAAACCACAAACTCTTCGTGGTCCACTGGCATAGCTAATACTGGTGCTGAAGTAAGGGCCTCCTTCAGCTGATCAAAGCTCCTCTGATAGTCGGTGCTCCACACATATTTCGCATTCTTCTTGGTCAAGGCTGTCAAGGGCACTGAAATAGAGGAGAAGCCCTTGATGAATTTGCGATAATAATCTGGCAAGAACAAGAAACTACGAATCTACGCTGCATTCTTCGGAATCCCCCAGTTCTGCACTGCCTTCACTTTCGATGGGTCAACAGAAATCCCATCTCTCGACACAATATTCCCTAAGAAAGCCACCTACTCCAGCCAAAACTCGCACTTGCTGAACTTGGCGTATAACTTTTGCTCCCTCAAAGTCTGCAAAGCCGTCTGCAAGTGCTGCCCGAATCTCATAACACTTCTGAAAGGAGAAACTTTCAAAAACACTTGATCACCAACTTGAAACTCTAAAGGCCTACGCCTGCGGTTCGCATAGATAACTTGGCGATCTTGTGCAGCTTTAATACACTGTCGAATCAAATCTACCTGATCTCTCATATGCTGCACAAATTCAGGAGAAGACAGCTGCTTCTCCCCCACTTCTTCCCAACAGATTGGCGATCTACACTTCCTATCATACAACGCTTCGAATGGTGTCATTCCAATTGTTACTTGGTAGCTTTTATTGTAAGGAAATTCTACCAATGACAACGAATCCTACCAGCTACCATTGAAGTCCATAACAACAACTCGCAACATATCCTCCAAGGTCTGAATCATTTTCTCAGATTGACCATCGGTTTGGGGATGGTAAGCTGTACTCCTAGCCAATCTAGTGCCCAAAGATGTTTGCAAACTCTTCCAAAATCTGAAAGTAAACCTCGGATCTCGATCTGAAACTATGGATACAGGCACTCCATGCAATCGCACAACAAAATCTATGTATAGTTTCGCCATTTTCCCCAAATAATTCGTCTGATTGTAGGGAATGAAGTGAGCTAACTTCGAAAGTCTGTCTATAACAACCCAAATAGCATCACAACCTCGGCTAAAACGAGGCAGATGGGTCACAAAATCCATTGCTACATACTCCCAATTCCACTGGGGCACCTCTAAACTCTGCAATAGTCCACCAGGTCTCATCGTTTCCGCCTTTACTTGCTGAAAATTCAGACAACGAGCTACAAAACTAGCAACATCGCTCTTCAAACCTACCCACCAATAGTCCGGTTCCAAGGCATGGTGCATCTTCCTTGCACCAGGATGGACACTATGTCTACTACAGTGATTGCTACATACTCCCAATTCCACTGGGGCACCTCTAAACTCTGCAATAGTCCACCAGGTCTCATCGTTTCCGCCTTTACTTGCTGAAAATTCAGACAACGAGCTACAAAACTAGCAACATCGCTCTTCAAACCTACCCACCAATAGTCCGGTTCCAAGGCATGGTGCATCTTCCTTGCACCAGGATGGACACTATGTCTACTACAGTGAGCTTCTCTCAAGATCTCCTCCTTCAAATCAATCAAATTTGGCACTACCAACCTGCCACGAAAGCTCAAACAACCATCATACGTGACAGAATAATCATCCAATTGTCCAGCTCGAGTCTTCAACTTCAACTCATGGATATACGGATCCATTCTCTAAGCTGATCTAATATTCGAAACAATCTGTGGCTCAACTTGAAAAGATGAAACCACCACATAATCATCATCTGGGTAGAAACGCCAACTAGTAGTGCTCAGATGCTCATGCACCTTCGAGATATACAACGATGCAAGCATCGACACTTGAGCTTTCCTGCTCAATGCATCAGCAACTACATTCACTTTCCCAGGCTGATACTGAATCTCACAATCGAAATCCTTAAGCAGCTTCATCCATCTACGCTGCCTCATATTCAAATCTGACCGAGAGAAAAAATACTGAAGACTCTTGTGGTCTGTATACACCACAAACTGTTCTCCATACAGATAGTGATGCCAAACTTCAAAGCAAAGACGATGGCTGCCAACTCCAAGTCATGAACTGGGTATCGAGTCTCATGCGGTTTCAAATGACGGGAAGCATACGCAATGAATCGACCATTTTGCATCAACACCCAACCCAATCCATTAAGCGAAGCATCTGAACAAACCACAAAACCTCCTGAATTGAAGGCAAAGCTAACACAGGTGCTGAAGTTAGCTTCTCTTTGAGCAGTTGGAAGTTGTTCTCGCATTATACTGTCCAAACAAATCTCTTGTCCTTCTGGGTCAACTGAGTCATAGGCTTAGCTATACTAGAAAATCCCTCGATAAAGCGTCGATAATAGCTACCCAATCCCAAAAATCTACGAATCTCTGATACATTCTTGGGACGCTCCCAGTTTACTACGGCCTCTACCTTACTGGGATCAACAGACAATCCATCGTACGAAATGATATGACCCAGAAATACTATTCTATCCAACCAAAACTCGCACTTAGAGAAATTGGCATACAACTGCGAGTCTCGTAGTGTTTGAAGAACAACCTCAAATGCTCTTTATGCTGCATAGGAGTCTTCGAATACACCAATATGTCATCGTTGAAAACAATCACAAACTGATCCATGAACTCCCTGAAAACTCTGTTCATCAAATCCATGAAAACTACAGGAGAATTCGTCCAACCAAAAGGCATAACCAAAAACTCATAATTCCCATACCTCGTTCGAAATGCAGTTTTCGCAACATCTTGCTCTCGAATCTGCAACTGATGGTACCCCGAACGCATATCGATCTTAGAAAACACAGCTGAACCCTGAAGCTGATCAAACAAATCATCGATCCTCGGTAAAGGGTACTTATTCTTCACAGTAGCCTTATTCAGTTGCCGGAAATCGATGCACATCCTCATCGAACCATCCCTCTTCTTCACAAACAAGATATGAGCTCCCCACGGTGACATGCTCGATCGAATGAAACCTTTCTCCAGCAAATCACTAAGTTGTACCTTCAGCTCTCTCAACTCAGCTGGTGCCAAACGATACGGTGTTCGCGAAATAGGAGCTGTGCCAGGCACCAACTCAATGCTGAAGTCAATCTCCCTCCTTGGAGGAAAACCAGGAATCTCCTCGGGGAACACATCAGGGAAATCAAGAGTAACGGGGATGTCACTAAACTCCACTCACGACTTCGAGGATGCATCTAAAGCGTAATCATAAACCCGACATTGTCCAACTACAAAAGGCCAAACATCTCCATAGCAGAGATCAACGGAATCTTTTATTGGGAATCGTGGCCATAGAAGTTCCACTTCTCGCCAGACTGGGGCCGAAAACACACAACGTCATTGAAACAGCCACGGTGGCCCTAAAGCTATACAACACGTCTATTCCCACTATGCAATCGAAATACCACATCACAATCCGAATCAGTTTCGCTACCAACACATTCTCACCAAACCTAAGT
This sequence comes from Dorcoceras hygrometricum, assembly GCA_001598015.1. Lineage (NCBI taxonomy): Eukaryota > Viridiplantae > Streptophyta > Magnoliopsida > Lamiales > Gesneriaceae > Dorcoceras > Dorcoceras hygrometricum. The sequence goes on from KV004711.1 coordinate 9,130, forward strand.
ATGCCATTCAGCAAAATCTCTTGGGAGAACAGGCTCGCGCCGGCAGGAGTCGCAACAGAAACAAAATCATATAAAGAAGTGGTATACAAACCATGCTCAACCACAAATGCATCAGCTAAAAACGAATGTGATGCTCTAGTATCAAACAATACATGTGCTGGAAAATCAAAAACAGTAAAAGTACCTACGATTACTCCTCCTGGCGTGCCCTTCGCTTGCTCCCGTGTCATGGCATTAACCTGGGCATGCTGAGGTCCTGAGAATTGGGGTTGGAAGACTGTCCAAAACGCGAAGGACCAGGTTGCTGGAATGGCCTATGCTGAGCTTCCCCCACCCTCTGCTGCTGAACAGAAAAAGAACGAACTCGAGATGACCCACCAGAAAGACCCTGAGGTAGGGCAACGGTGTGCTGAGATCCAGCCAATGGACATACTCTCGCAAAATGTCCAAACTTCCCACAATTATTACAAGCACCCTGAACCCCCACACACTGCGTCGTAGGGTGCTTGCCTCCACACTAACCACAGAAGATAGCCCTAGGGCTACTGCTGCTTCTCGAACTGCCCGAACCAGAATAACTAGAACCCTGTTTCTTCTTGAACTAATGGCCACGGGGCCTAAACCTGTGGAGACCAGATTGTTGCGCTGACTGCTGCGGTTGCTGAAATGGCTGAGAAGGTTTGGAAGGTTGTGCCCCAGGAACATTGGGATGTGTACCTTGAGCAACTTGAGGCTGAACCCGAGACCTGCGGTTCCTCAACCCTTCCTCGATGTCCATTGCCTTGTCCACCGCGTCCGCATAACTGGTAGGTGAACCCACCAAAACCAAGGAATAAAGATCCTCATTCATCCCTTCCAAAAACTTTTTTCTCTTCGTCCTCTCGCGGCCAGACACATATGGAACATAGGCAAGAAGAGAAGAAAACCTTCGAGCATACTCTCCCATCGACATGGTTCCCTGAACCAAGTAATCAAACTCTCGCTCCAGGGCATTCACATAGGACTCCGGCATATGGAACATAGGCAAGAAGAGAAGAAAACCTTCGAGCATACTCTCCCATCGACATGGTTCCCTGAACCAAGTAATCAAACTCTCGCTCCAGGGCATTCACATAGGACTCCGGAACATACTCCTGACGAAACGCAATACAAACCTGTCCCAAGTAATCCCCTTATCAGTCTCCTCGAGCGTACGTGAAGAACCTCTCCACCAACGCTCTGCATTCTTCTTCAGCTAGAAGGTCGACAAACTCAGTCTGTGCTCATCATCATAGCGCACTCTATCGAACAGACCTGTAATATGCTGCATCCAGGACTCAGCATCGGAACTACTCTCGTCACCATCAAAAGTCTGAGGATTCATCCACTGAAACCTCGCCATGATCAGTTCCATCTCGTCCACTCGGGAAGCTAACACATCTACCTCATCGTCAACCTGCCTAGCGCCTACGAACAGGAACACTACGCTCCATATTCTCGTTCTAACCCTCAGACTCTATCGGAATCGGCCTGGTAGCTCTACCCCTACGTCTAGACGGCATCTAAGAAAACACTAATACAGTAAGATCACTAGAAAATATAACACATAGTAAAGTACATGCAACAAGCAACAAAGTGCCTAGACTAAAGTGTGATCAAAAGAATTCGAGCTTATCCCAGTCTAACTTCTAATACCAAAAATATCAGGCCCGGTGCACATAACAGAGAACAACCACGCAAAATAACTGCGGAAGAATTTAAAAAGTGGCTAAAATTTTTCGCTTTGGCCTGACTTAGAAAACATAATTTAAAAATTACATTGTCAAAATATTGGTTTTACAACAACCGAAGAACCAATCAACAATCAAATAGCAATACAAGCATCGAGTATCCCAACAACAAAACTAATAATCAGCAATAGAACATTACGTCCTTATGGGACATTTCCCGACAACGACTCCATTGCATTATTATATAATATACATAACTGGGACACTCTATACACCTCCCGAGGCACCACTAGCTGAGTCATCTCTACGACCAGCTGAGAAACCTTAGTAACCTGAACAACACATAAACAGGAAAAACAACCAGCCCCAGAGGTACATGGGGTCAAACCCAGTACGGAGAGCAATACAAACAACAAATAGATGGCAACATATATAAATGCACGTGCTATACATGATATAACAGAATTATAGGCTGCAAACGAATCAGGAAGCCAAAGGAGCTCAAGGAACAGCTCAGCAGCTGTCAACAGATAGAACAACGAATAGTGGCCATGGAGCATGTGAGAGCGTGGTAGCTATCAACTTGTCTCAACACATGGTACCAGAGCATAAACAGATCACTCGACCTATTGTTGCCAAAGCTCATGAGAGCGTGGTAGCTATACACTCGTCTCATAGCGGCTAACAGATAACCCAACAGGGATATGAGGAGCATGGTATTGCCGCTCATCCTCAACAACAGCTCCTGGTACATACTGGTTAGCACAACAACAACAAAAGGCTACCAGATATGAGCTCAAGCGTGGAAAATGCGTGTATGCCAATGCAACAGCTTACAATAATCAACACAGAGACTAGCAGTAAGCAACAACGATACAACAACACCCAATACACGCAATACCAGCAAGCATACACCTATATCCATACCAAATCCCAAAGCTGTAAACAAGGTCAAATCCGTACCTTCAGTTTCTGAGCTATAAATACCACAACAAAGTCCTGAGTAACTCAAATCTACCACCTGCTTGGCCAAACAACAACAACCAGATCAGGGACATAACGCACAGAAACACAAACTGGGAGCCACCAGCTCAACCCAGCTCTAATATACCTTTCTATCACAACAACTAGCTCTAAACGAAGCAAACGTAGAATCTAGTACTTACTCGAAGCACTACCTGAACAGAAGAACCAAATCTTTCAGTAAACGAACAACGACGCACTGTAGCTCCTTCGCTTTCTTCTTCCAGCTTAACCCAAGCCTTCGAAAGTGGTATCAAAGGAAGCGTCTCAACAAGGGGAACTCAACGCTACCAATCTTGCTCCAGTCGGAGTCTTCTACTACCGGCAATCGGAGAAGATAAAGTTCGAGGAACAGTAACTAGGGTATCGCGACAGAGTAAACTCACGGGAAAATATTCTAAGTGTCGGGGAAAGATATCGCATACGAATGGTCAAAGTACTCTGATATATGACTTGAATCCCCCAAATCTGAAGAACACTAGTCACCGACAAAACAGGAATCACAGCTGATACCAACTCAGATCTGAGTACCACTCCAGATCTGGACCATACGCTTGACCAGCACGCTAATACCAAACGACGTCGCTCATGAACACGGTCATAGCAACCAGCTCGCATCAGATTTGGTTTCTCAAAACGACGTCGCAATACAATCCAGTTCCCGAACCAACCAACTCTCACACATCCAGATCTCACACACGAAGACCAATCAAATCTGAAAGTCATGAACCGCACCAGTCTACACCAAAACCACAAACCGGGCCGGTTTGCACAATACTAGTAACTTACGCACCTCAAATCTAGTTTCTCCCAAACGACGTCGCTTCGCTATCCACGCAAGGGATTCAACTGGCGTATCCAGAATGGCTTGCGACAACCATATTTGACCACCATCCTTGATTACCATCAACCAGCGCTAAAACTGAAGTCACCAACCAGCACTTCTCAACTCCGAAATCTGATTACTACCCCGCAGAACTCTCCAACCATTCAGAGCTGCTCCAATACATTTACATAGAGACCCGGTTACGTTCACCAAGAATATCAGCTCAGAGCTGGCCAGTCCCAGATCTGCTCATGCCAGATATGGTCTATACTAAACACAATTAATTAACTTAATTGTTCCACAAATCTTTAGGGTCTCACATTCCTCCCCCACTAAAAATAAGATTTCTTCCTTGAAATCGAACGACAAATCCAGAACTGAACAAAACTCAACAAAATAACCAACACTGGTAAAATCACGCTACGCACGATACACCCATCTCAACCCAACTCTAATCTACATTTCTAGCACAACAACTATCTCTAAAAGAAGCACAACGTAGAATCTAGTACTTACTCGAAGCACTACCTGAACAGAAGAACCAAATCTTTCAGTAAACGAACAAAGACGCACTGTAGCTCCTTCACATTCTTCTTCCAGCTTAACCCAAGCCTTCGAAAGTGGTAGCAGTGGAAGCGTCTCAACAAGGGGAACTCAACACTACCAATCTTGCTCCAGTCGGAGTCTTCTACTACCGGCAATCGGAGAAGATAAAGTTCGAGGAACAGTAACTAGGGTATCGCGACAGAGTAAACTCACGGGAAAATATTCTAAGTGTCGGGGAAAGATATCGCATACGAATGGTCAAAGTACTCTGATATATGACTTGAATCCCCCAAATCTGAAGAACACTAGTCACCGACAAAACAGGAATCACAGCTGATACCAACTCAGATCTGAGTACCACTCCAGATCTGGACCATACGCTTGACCAGCACGCTAATACCAAACGACGTCGCTCATGAACACGGTCATAGCAACCAGCTCGCATCAGATTTGGTTTCTCAAAACGACGTCGCAATACAATCCAGTTCCCGAACCAACCAACTCTCACACATCCAGATCTCACACACGAAGACCAATCAAATCTGAAAGTCATGAACCGCACCAGTCTACACCAAAACCACAAACCGGGCCGGTTTGCACAATACTAGTAACTTACGCACCTCAAATTTGGTTTCTCCCAAATGATGTCACTTTGCTATCCACGCAGGGGATTAAACTAGCGTATCTAGAATGGCTTGCAAAAACCAGATTTGACCACCAGCCCTGACTACCATCAACCAGCGCTAAAACCGAAGTCACCAACCAGCACTTCTCAACTCCCAAATCTGATTACTACCCCACAGAACTCTCCAACCATTTAGGGCCGCTTCAAATACACTTACAGAGAGACCTGATTACGTTCACCAAGAATACCAGCACAAGGTTGGCCCGTCCCAGATTTGCTCAGGCCAGATCTGGTCTATGCTAAACACAATTAATTAACTTCATTGTTCCACAAATCTTTCGGGTCTCATAGAAGTACTGTGATGGGGCACCAGCTCTAGCCCAAAGTTCTCAATCTCATAAGCTAAGGGCCTCTGAGCTGTGACCTGGGTTAATCCTATCGATTTCCTGCTAAGAGCATCTGCCACCACATTGGTTTTCCCCGGGTGGTAGCTAATGGTGCTATCGTAATCTTTGACCAGCTCTAACAACCTCCTCTATCTCATGTTCAATTATTTCTGGGTGAAGAAGTATTTTAAATTCTTGTGGTCTGTGAATATCTCATACTTCTCCCCATACAGATAATGTCTCCAAATCTTCAGGGCAAAAACCACTGCTGCTAACTCTAGATAATGCGTAGGATAATTCTTTTCGTGATTCTTCAGCTGTCTGGAAGCATATGCTATTACCCTACGATCCTGCATCAGTACAACACCTAAACCCAGATTTGAAGCATCTGTGTAGATAACAAAATTTCCTTGCCCAGATAGCATTGTTAGCACTGGAGCTTTTATCAACGCTTGCTTCAACTTCTCAAAACTCTGCTGACAACTAGGGGTCTTCAAACTTAATTTGTTTCCTATTCAACAAAGTCAATGGAACCGCTGTCTTCGAGAACCCTTGAATAAATCGCCTGTAGTATCCATAAAGTCCCAAAAAGCTCCTCACCTCTGATACAGATCTGGGCACTGGCCAGTCTCGCACAACTTCGACCTTAGCTGGGTTTGACTTCTAATCCATCCTTAGAAATGACACACTTGCTAAACTTAGCAAACAGTCGCTTGTCCTTCAAAACTTGTAGCACTATCCTAAGCTGATTGGCGTTCTCTGAGCTGGTTTTGGAATACACTAAGATATCGTCTATATATACGATAACAAACTGATCCAAAAATGGATGGAACACTCTATTCATCAAATCCATAAAAACATATAATCCAAAAGGCATTACTAAAAACTCATAATGGCCATAACGTGTCCTGAAAGCTGTCTTGTAGATATTGGCCTCTTTGATCTTAAGCTGATGGTATCCAGATCGCAATCTATCTTGGAAAACACTGCTGCTCCCTTCAACTGATCGAACAATTCCTCAATCCTAGGCAAGGGGTACTTATTCTTAATGGTAAGCTTATTCAAATCGCGATAATCTATACACAATCTTAAGCTCCCATCTTTCTTCTTAACGAATAAAACAGGGTCTCCCCAAGGGGATATACTGTTAGAGTAGATTGCCAACTAGCCAACTTGTGGCGTGTGGGTTTATAGACTCTTGTATGAAACAGTCTTTATATATGATATTCGCATTCTTTTATATGGCGTTCTTTACTTTCATTATGTGTGTAATGATTTACAATTGCGTTGAGTAAAGTCCTAGAATATACTAAAGCGTATGTTAGGTGTGATAGTGGGTATGACGGCTATCATGAAACACATCTAATAGTCGCTAGGTATTCTGAACATGTTCCTAGTCGATTGGGCCGTCAAAATGAGGATAAGGCCGCCCGAGTTCGAGACTAGTATCTGCGATGCGAAGTACCATGTTTCATTGGTAGGGAACATTGTGATGTTCTGAGCATGCAGATAGATTGTGACCTGGTGATCTATCGAACTACCCTCGTTCGGACTTTCCAAGTGGTTACCATTTGTCGAGGTGGTTACCACGAGTGGATAAGTCCGAGGTCTTGGTTGTACTGATTAGTCCTCACGACTCGAAACATCATTGAGACTCTACTCTACAGGCGTCTCACTTTGACCCGTTTGCCGACTCACTTGGGGTCATAAGGCGTCGGGATTAGGTGAGACCCCGATGCATGT
>KV004713.1:2401-13214 GCA_001598015.1 Dorcoceras hygrometricum
CTACACAAGAAGTGGCCAGTGCGGAACTGGACTTTGAGTGCAGAGCTGGTCGGGCTTTATATGTTTACGTAGAAGAGCTACGCGAAGAGCTGCCAGTGCGAAACTGGACTTTTAGTGGCCAGTGCAGAACTAGACTTTTATTGCCGAGCTGGTCGGGCTTAGTGGCCAGTGCGGAACTGGACTTTGGTGCCGAGCTGGTCGGACTTTATACGCTCACGTAGAAGGGCTACACGAGGAGTGGCCAGTGCGGAACTGGACTTTGAGTGCCAAGCTGGTCGGGCTTTATATGTTTGCGTAGAAGAGCTACGCGAAGAGTGGCCAGTGCGAAACTGGACTATGGTGCCGAGCTAGTCGGGCTTATGCCATTTACGAGTAGGGAAGGATAACAAATTGTCAAGATAGTTGTGATAACAGATTTCTGAGCAGAGCAGATAATACATTTCCGAGTAGGTCAAGATGACAGATTTCTTGAGCAGAGCAAGGCAAGATAACATATTCCCAAGCAGGGCAAGAGCAGAGCATATAATAGATTCCTGAGCAGGGCAAGATAGATACCTGAGCAGGGTAAGAGCAGAGAAGATAATAGACTCCCGAGCAGGGCAAGATAGATCCCGAGCAGGGTAAGAGCAGAGCAGATAATAGACTCTCGAGCAGGGCATAGATTCCCGAGCAGGGCAAGAGCAGAGCAGATAATATACTTATTGCCAAAGACAGTCTTTGATTATGTAGAGTAATGGCATAACAAAATGAGAACTGACCTAAGTTTAGAGTTTTTCTGTGGTTGATTGATGTTCCAGTGTCATCATCCTCTTCCTGTCTCATCAGTATTTTTGTGGAGAGTCCACGTAGATAGAGATGATCGACCTCTGATCATCGATCTAGAAAATGTTGTTTCATCAATCGAGCAGTTCATGCTGCTGTGAGGCCCACATGGTCGGGTCTTCGGACATAGTTGCCAGCATTATTACTGTTGTTATCTCCTGCCTCCTGGAACCTGGTCCTTATGGGTGGCCTATTTCGTTTCTTCTATTGTCGTTTCCCACAGACGGTGCCAATTGATGTAACCGAATTTTGTCCAGCCAATGAGATATCATCATGTCAGACTGTTAGGTCGGGAGGTCTGTAACTTTGTAGGTCGAGAGGCCTGTAACTCTGTAAGGTAGGGAGGCCTGCAACTCTGTAGGTCGGGAGGCCTGCAACTCTGTAGGTCGGGATGGCCTGTAATGGAGATCTGTAGGTCGGAAGGCCTGCAACTCTGTAGGTCGGGAGGCCTGTAACTCTGTAGGTAGGGAGGCCTGTAAGTCTGTAGGTCGGGAGGCCTGCAACTCTGTAGGTCGGGAGGCCTGTAACTCTGCCCTCGGGGGATGAGCTAGACGTCCTTCCTGCAATGACCTGCAACCACATACATGGGTCAAAGGGCGTCGGGAGTCATCCCGACGAAGTTCCTCCGATGCTTAAGTCAGCTCGGGTGATTGAGAAGATATAAAGAGTGCAGAGAATAAGTCTGCTGAATGTGTGTGAAATGAGAAAATACCTGGGTATTATAGGTAAGTGAATGTGGTTGAACGTACCTGTCTAAGTAATTATGAATTCTTGTGGGCCTGACATGTTCCCTCACCTACCATCTGTAGGTAGGGATGGTTTTTATTAATACCTGTCAGTACATTCATCATAGATCGAACAAGAGGGCCAAGTTGCTTGTGTGAGATCGCTGTCAAGGGCAGACCACTTGTCCTGACGTCAGATCGGGAGACTATACTTGTGCAGACTCGTTACACCTCGAGGGAAGAGGTCAGGTCTTCCTGCAATAGGTTTTCCTGGAAGAACTTCCTGGAAGAGTTGAGGTCTTCCTGCAAGAGATGTTGGAAGAGCTGAGGTCTTCCTGCAATAGCTCTTCCTGAAAGAGCTGAGGTCTTCTTCCTGCAATAGCTCTTCCTGGAAGAGCTGAGGTCCAAGATGGAAGATCACCAGTGGCGTTTTTTATTTTGAGGAGAAGCTGTTTCCTCGGGTCTCGAGGTGAAAATTAATAATGGTATCAACAGTTTTACCTACATATTTACAACTTTAGTTCATCAAATCGGATGAGAAGATAATCAAAAATGGAATGCAAGATCACATAAATGGATGGTCTAATCTCGAAGACTAGTTGCACATATTATATATATAAATTAATATTTTAATTTAACTATAATAGGGGACTATATATTGTGATGTTTATATATTTCTCATTTTACGAACAAAACTTTGAGTTCATAAATATTCTCTCTCTATTCTCTTTTTAAATCATTTAAATACAATATCATATTAATTAAATGTCAAGGTTAGTTACATCCATTATGAGTAGCTAAATTCCCAAAGTCAAGATGAAAAAGAGGAAGCTCTTTGATAATATAATAAAGCTATTAATTTGTGTTTAACATGATTTAATCATTTTGTTAAGCATTATTGTACCCTACTTATAAGTGGGTACTTTGATTTATTGTTGTTACAGTTCCATTTAAATGGTAGTTTGGTTTCACCAACCATTTAAAGTGGTTACCTTGATTTATTATACATGAATTTATCATAATATTAAAGTTTTGGTACCATTTAAATATTTTCGGTTTTACCAGCCGGCTAAAGTGGAAACCTTGATTTGGTATTTACAATATATAACTTAATAAGTACTTGACGATATTAATAAGTTTTGGAGTTTACCATATTATATTGCAACCATTATATTAAAGTGAATTCCAATAATAGCTAACTTATATTAAACTTATTAAAATTCCAAGATTGGACCCTCTAAACTTAACTACCGTCAGACCCGGTGCTCACAATACCGAAATAGTCACATAATTAATGCAAAATGCAGAAACTTAAAAAAGTGGTTAAAAGTTTTTTCTTTGGCCTGAACAGAAATTATATCTTCAAAATACTCGTATACTCAAAATACAGACTTTACTTCAAAAGTCAACGATGATAAATATCAACTCAGTCAAGCAGTATATTTTTATAATCACAACAACAACATTGAATCCTTAAGATAACAACTACATAGGGCATCCCCTGATAAAAGACTCGATGAAAAATACATATACATAACTGGGAACTCAACGCCTAAGGGGCTCCACCAGCTAACGCACCACTCAGCTCAGCTGATCAACCTGCAACACCTTCAATGGCCAATACACGACTAAAGCAGCCCCAAAGGAAAATAAACAAGGTCGAACCTCAGTATGAAGAGTAAGCATATAACAACAATCAAATAAAACATGTAACATATCATGTCGTGCAATGCATGAAGGGTACCACGAATCATCGGTAACAAAAGCACAACGACTCAGCTGGCGATCAATGACATAGTGACCAAAACGCATGTGAGTATATGGGAGCTATCCACTCGGCTCACACACAGTACCAGAAGCACAACAAACAACTCAACCCGCTGGTGCCCTAAGCTCATGAGAGTGTGGGAGCTACCCACTCCGTCTCATAGTGGCAAAACCATCACAGCATTTATTTTATTTCACAAGAAAGCTTCCTGGTACTATTCATCATCATCAACAATCGGTTTTCAAAGAATTCAGGCTCAACATGATATGTATGTATGCAATACCAACAAAAACATATAACATACAATATAACAGCAGAACAGTCAAAGCTTCATCATGCAGCTCACGGCTTGGTAACTCAGCACACAACCATAACTCAACAAAATTGTGACGACCACATTTTTACAATAGAAAAATTTCAAAGTTTACGGGGTCAAACTGATAGAACTCAAAATCATAGCCGCTAAACAATCTAACACGTAATGGATTTGGGACTAAAGTATAATTGAATAAGAATTTCAGCTCGAAACTATGGAAAAAAACGAATCAAGACTATAAATATATGCGATATACTCACAAATTTAGCAACTTAGCTTCTTACAAAATACAGAGAGTTACACATGAGATAATAGATACAAGTTCTTCACAACTGAAAACTCTCCAGACTAAGCTGAATAAAATAGGAAAATCTACGCTAACACGAAAACGCAGGTTCCAAGATAAACACCTCTGGTCTAATCCAGCCCATGCCCACCAACAACTTCTAAACCTGATCACTTGTACTTAGAAAAACTAGTGATCACTTAAAATTCGTAATGGCCATATCGAGTTCTAAAGGCCGTCTTGCACACGTCTGTATCTTTCACTCTAAGCTGGTGATAACAAGATAATAAGTCATCGATTCTAGGGAGTGGGTACTTATTCTTAATAGTCAACTTATTCAAATCTCTATAATCTATACACAGATGCATACTTCCATCCTTCTTCTTTACAAACAGTACTGGTTCTCCCCATGGTGAGGTACTGGGTATAATTAAACCTTTTTCCAAGATATCCTAGATTTGCTCTTTCAATTATTTCATCTCAGACGGTGCAAGTTTGTATGGCGGTTTGGAAACAGGATTTGCATCAGGCACTAAATCAATAGTAAAGTCAAGTTCTCGATCTGGAGGCAGACCAGAGATATCATCTGGAAACATTTCGGGAAATTCACTTATTACTTCTACCTCTGGTAGCTTAGGCTTTCTATTATCAACCATGGATGATATGCTGGCCAGAAATCCCAAACATCCTTTCTTTAAACAGCTTTGAGCTTTCAGAGCTGAGATCTGGCGGACAGCTCTTTTAGCTGGTGTAGCTCTAAACAAAAACTGTTCTCCTGTGGTTGGCTTAAATTCTACTTTTCTTAGTTTAAAATTTATAATTACACCAAATTTTGTTAACCAATCCATACCCAAAATTAAATCAAATTCGAGCACAGGCAGTACGATTAAATCCGCACACACTAAACTCCCCTGCAACCTCAGCTCTAAGTTACGAAACATTCTATTGGTAAACAGTTTATCTCCCAATGGTACGGTTACACAATATTCAATTGTTAGTGATTCAGGTTGGAGCATTATTTCTTACTAAAAGTGTTAAGATCGAAGGCCCTCAAATTACGTATATTTAAAAATATTTGGAAAACAGTTAGCACGTAACTGGGAAACCAGATTGCGACCGAGCTAGACCAGCAGCTCTGCGAGTTGGTCCGGATCACATGCAATCTGGTTTATACAAATCTTGAGCTGCAGTAGCTCAGTGTTCTTGAAAGATTTGTGCACCGAGAAGTAGATCAAGTAAGATATGAAAATTTGTGGAAATAACTTGAACTACCGTCTGAAAATCGAAAGCTTATTAACATTTTTAAACACAGTTTTGAAATATGCAATGCGTGAATGTTAAATGCAGAAAGCTGTAAAGAAATACACTGCAATTTGTTTATGGAAATTCGGAGCTGAATATCCTACGTATCCCATTCTTTCGCATGGGAAGGATCCACTAGAAGATTTTATTACATCAGCTTCTGCTTCAACCCGATCCTACAGCCCACAAGCTGCAAGAACTCCTAGCCACCTATGCACACCAGACCGCAAGCTGTGTGTCTAACAACATTTATTTTACGTCTCAGTGAGAAAGACTACAATGAACTTGTTTTACGTCTCTATTCAAAGACTACAAGGGAGAGTGTTTGATTTGATTAACTCATTTTTTGTTTCGCTCAACTCTCTTATGTATGAGTGAATCGTGTGTGAGATTTATACTGTACGCTCAATCTCTCGAATATAAAATCTCACACACTGGGAAGTGCTTCTCTCTAAGCTAGTTGCTCGCTATCTTCCCATGGCCTGTGCTATCGACTTAATTATTCTTTAAAGATTTCGGTCAATGCACCAGCTCATACTTGGGCGCTGAACCAGGTTGCACACCAGCTGCCACCAAGTGTGCAAACTTGCGACTAGCACTGCCCTTGTATTCTGATTCGCTCTATTCTTCTCGTCAAGAGCACCTCTCCTCTCACATGCTTTCTGCGCTCTACTTCTTAGCTTGTGTAGCTGCTCTTGATATAAAGCCTTTGATATGTTCGATGTTAGAGTAGATGCCCAACTAGCCAACTTGTGGCATGTGGGTTTTGTTGACTCTTGTACAAACGATCTTTATATATGATATTCGCATTTTCTTATATGGCATTCTTTACTTTCATTATGTGTGTAATGATTTACAATTGTGTTGTTAAAGACCTAGAATGCACTAAAGCGTATGTTAGATGTGATAGTGGGTATGACGGCTATCATGAAACACATCTAATAGTCGCTGTGTGTTCTGAACATGTTCCTAGTCGATTGGGCCATCAAAATGAGGATAAGGCCGCCCGAGCAAGTATTATAGAGAATCCTCAAAGTGTTTCAGAATATCATCAGAAGTACAAAACCAGTAAACCATACCAGAATGAAAAGAAAAACAGATTTACGAAAGAAAGAAAGAGCAGACAGAAATGTTTACAGAATGTTTATGAAAATGTTTTACAGAAAAGTTTTATAGATTATGGCTTAAGCAACAGACGGGCACAAGAGAGGGTGATGACGCTGGCTGATGAACCAGTGTGCCACTTTCAACTACGGAAGGGACTAAGATATGATCGACGGATTGTATACCCTTTATATGCGATAGATGGGTTTTGTACCCAGATCTCTGACTCAGATACAGAATTTGATCAAACGACAGACCGTATATACATGTGTTTAGCCATAATTACCAGAAAAGAAAGAATAGAGCTCAGTGTGATTTTAATCACCAAGCTTAAATAAAATCATTTCAGAACGTATATGTTTATTCTTTCATTCCATACAGATTTCACAGTTCATGTTATTTATCTTATTTATTCCTAAGCTATTCAGATTCAGATTCCAGTAAAGTAATAGAATTCGTTTGCATGTGTTATATGTTTTCGATATTCCAGATTTTACCTGCTGAGCTCCTAGGCTCACTAGTTTTCATTGAGGGCAGGTAATGAGAAGTAGGAGTTGGATGTTGATGAGCTAATCGGAAAGATGTGTTTATCGTGGACATCAGTTTCCATTTTTGTTCTTATACACTTTCAGATTTTGATATACAAAACTTTAGTTATAGTTTTGTATTATGACAGATTTCGAGTTTCTTTATTTTGTTGAAATCTGTACTAGAATTATTTCTTAATGAATTATCCAGTTTAGATATTTCAAAGACCAGATCTGTTTTAGATCAGCACCTTTTTATTTGTTCAGATCTGTTTTCCAGTTATCGCATATGGTTTGCATTTAATTGCATTCCAGTCCAGAAATTTGTAGCATACTGTTATAGTAAACGAGATTGAAGATTTTGTACTTTTCAATTCGAACCCAAAGTTCTTAATTTAGTTCAATAAAAGTCCAGTAGCTACACTTTCAGCCTTGACCTATTGGTGATTAAAACATCGAGCTACAAATCTAGAGATATCATTCCTCATACCTTCCCACCAGTAGTGAGATTTCAAGGCATGATCATCTTCTTCTCGCCCGGATTTACGCTGTAACGACTACAATGGGCTTCGTTCAAGATAGCTTCCTTCAAGTCAATCAGGTTCGGAACAACCAGTCTACTATGAAATCTCAGACATCCATCAGAAGCAACATCAAAATCTTCCGACTGACCATTCTGGGCTTTAATCTTCAACTCATGAATGTAAGGGTCAGTTCTCCGTGCTGCTCTAATGTCTGCGACAATCAGTGGTTCCACCTGAAAGGAGAAACTACAAAACACTGATCATCTGGCTGAAAACGCCATCCAGAAGTCCATAAATCCCCATGGACTTTGGATATACTCATTGCCGTCAACATCGCGGACCGAGCTTTCCTACTCAAAGTGTGACACCCGAACCCATGGGTATCAATGAAAGGGAAAATAGAAAAGATAAACAAGGACTAAATGAGAAATATTGTAAGTTGTATTTCCTTACAAAAACTGAACGTAAGCAGTTGGCGCCATTAATGAACAGTAGAAACATATTTCAATTACAAAATAAGATATTACAACCACTGGAACTCTCTATGAATTCTCTATTGTTGTAATGGATCTTAATACAGTTTGTTAGAAGATCATAAACAACAAATGACTCCACGGAAACGCTGGCCATCGACAAACACACACAGTCCCCAAATCTGGTATCAGCTCGCACCACCCGCCTACCCCTGAGCTGCCTCACCTGCATCGGGAAAACTAGTGAGCCTAGGGGCTCAGCAAGTAAAACTGAGGATAACAAGAATCACATAATGCAAGCATAACTGAAATCTGAATACATAATTTTAAAGGAAGTCATTTGAACTCAAATCTTGTTACTGAAATATAGATCGGAACATCAGATTTGACTCGCTTTAAACTGATTGACTTAGGATCTACAGGCTCTCTGGTGGTCCTGGTGCATGAAGCATGTTATCTGAATCAGCAACTCTCTGTGAAGGGATTACAGTACTTCCATAATCCTGTCAGTTCCTATGAAGGGATTATAGTCATACCGTAATCCTGTCCCTTCTAGATGATCGGGTCCTCTATGCCATAAGTCCTTAAAACTGAAACTTTTACTTCCTTTAACTTAAAATAGCTTTTAGACTTTGCTCTTGATCGAAGATCGATCGCTGAAAACTGAATGATTCACTGCTATAAAACTCATTTTATCTTAAAAACAACTTTACTTTACCGAGTGTACAGCTAGGCTGTGAGCTGATGATAGCAAAATTATCTTGGAGTAAAATGGCTGACGAAGGTAAAAACAGATTTGGCTCAATAAAACAGATCTCAAGCATAATGAACAATTTTGGCTACACAAAACAGATCTTGGGTGTGAAACAGTTCACGAGCGTGAAAAGCAGCTTTAGCTAACAAAGATAGCTTACGGATAGGGAAAACATATTTGGTTCTACGAAAGAAGCTCACGCATAGTAAAACATATTTGGTTTCAAGAAAGCAACTTACGCGTATTCCAAATGTAATATAAGTCTCGAAAAGGGGAACTTCAGCTGTGGAAGGTCACTCAGCTTTGAGGAACCATATCTAATTACACAGGCTGGCGAAGAGAATAGACCAGATCCAGTTAAAACGAAGGCACTGCTACTAGTTCAGACAGTCCCTAAACAAACTGGCTTAGCTTATTCGACCAGAATCATAATCCTGATCAAACCAGCGTTGCCCATCTGTTCAGAGTCGATGTCCAGAATCTTTACAGCGCACAAATGAACAAGAAACTTCTCTTAGCTTATCTGGAATCTGTACAACTCAGTCTTTTGAAAATACACTGCTAAATAACTGGTGAGGTTTTTGCAAAACTAAAACATCAAAACAGTTAATCCTTAGCTTAAACATGAACGTAAACTGAACTGAACTAAAATATCAACATGAAAGTATACAACAGAAAGCAACGAAACATAATATGTTTTCCGGATGCAGCAAGAATCAGATTTACTTGCCGGAACTGAAGAGCGCAACGAGCAGATGGACTTGGCCGGAGATCTTCTCAAACACAACTCCGAGAGCTTCTGGTTTTTGAAAGAGAAATAAAGAGTTTCTTGTAACAAAATGAGCTCTTGACTCACGTAAAAATCATTATAAACGGGAGAATGATGGATAGTAGGTAGAAGTACAATGATTTGGCATGGTTAGCTCATCAAATCTTTGCAAAATTGTTAAAAACTCCCTACTACTATTTTACGTTTATAAATCGGCTTCCCCAATTTTATAAAAACAGATCTCCCATTGAAATAAAAAAATTTTATTTGAAGAAACTGCTCCAGCTCGGGATTGTTCCTGAGGCAAAATCCTTCTAGAACCCATCTGGTCGTTGCTTATAAACTGGAAGGAAAAGAAATCAGCTTAGATAACTGAAACTAGCTCTAACAAAAAACTGAATACTCAAATCTCGAATGATCCCTTAAAATAAAAAGGCTAAGGAATTGTGGTTCTATGGATTTTGGGGCGCTACAAATAGCGCCTGATCAGTTTTGGTCATCATCTTGAGCATGTTCTCCATCAGCTTGCGAGTCGTGTAAAGCAGCATCGTCAGCTGGCACACCTATTGCTTGCTGGCCCTGCACTTGGTCAATATTATTCAAATCAATGACTTTGATGTTACCTGGGACTTCAGCTTGCGCAACAGTTCAAATATCTGCTTTTGTAATTGGTGTGTCCAGTGCATGCTGATCATCAGCCTGGTTCCTAATATGTACATCATCGTCACTTTTTCATCTAAGTTGGTTGATCCAAGACAGGTGAACAAATCGTTCAAGTTTGCAGGTGAATTTATTTCTTTCGTAAAATCTGTTTTCTTTCTCTTGAACGTTTACGGTTTTCTTTTGTCTAATGATGTTCTGGAATACTTCGAAGTTTTCTGTAATACTTGCGAAGATGAAAACTGAACAAAAGCTCTCAAATCTGTTCAATTGGATTGAATAAATCTTGTGAAACGAAGCGGAAATGAATAAGGAATGCAAATCTATGCTTTCTGTATCAATTGATAAAGATAACGAAGAAGTAATGGGAGAAATCTGTTTTTAAGGAACAGTAGAAATCTGAACCGAACGTATATTTCAACAAAGAAGAAATAAACAAGATCTCTGTTGGTCAAATCAGATGTCAACGCAACTTATGAATGACGTCACAATATTTCACCCAACTAAACGGGTTATTCAGATGTCACGCTACTAAGACTGTTCCCACCAGATGTCAACGGTCAACTCAGAAGTCAACAATTTATAAAAGGAATCTGCCCTATACCAGACCTCAGATATAAAAGAAGAAATCTGAACTAAAGGAACAATAGAAATCTGAATTAAACGTAAGTGTTTTAATTGAAGAGGACACACTTCAGATCTCACGAACAAAGATAGAAATATGAACTTATCACATAAAGAGACCTCTACTCTTATAAATCTTTTCATCATAAAATCTCAGCG
>KV004720.1:3388-14640 GCA_001598015.1 Dorcoceras hygrometricum
GGCCTTATCCTCATTTTGACGGCCCAATCGACTAGGAACATGTTCAGAATACACAGCGACTATTAGATGTGTTTCATGATAGCCGTCATACCCACTATCACATCTAACATACGCTTTAGTTCATTCTAGGTCTTTACTCAACGCAATTGTAAATCATCATACACACAATGAAAGTAAAGAATGCCATACGAATAAATGCGAATATCATATATAAAGATTGTCATATACAAGAGTCTATAAACCCACACTCCACAAGTTGGCTAGTTGGGCATCTACTCTAACATGATCTTTATTGGATGGTGTTGTCTGGATCACCTGCTACCTACATTGAAGCTGTGAACAATGAGGTCGACATTGAGGAGAGTTTGATGGAGGCCGATGCTCCGGTGCAGCCGATGACTGGGCGTGCTTTCCAACCGGTGCAGGATGTTTCGCAGTCGTTTCAGTCTCCCCGGGGGTCGCAGCAGTCGAGTCGTCAACAGTTTAGGCCTCGAGGGAAGCAGTTCAAGAAGAAAGGCCATTCGAGTTCCTCTGGTTCTGCGAGTTCTGGCTCGGGCAGTGGTTCTGGCAGTGGATCTGGCGGTGGATCTTGTGGGCAATGCGGAGGTAGGCATCCGACTTCGCAGTGTCGTGGAGTTCAGGGATCCTGCCGTAACTGTGAACAGCCAGGACACTTTGTTAGAGTGTGTCCTTTGTTGAGGGGTCAGACTTCGATTCCTTCTCAGCAGGGTTCGGCTGGTGGTTCTTCGCAGAGACCGCAGTTTCCTGCTCCTACCCAGCGTTATGGATTTCAGCCTAGTGGACCGTCTAGGTTTGGAGGACCACAGAGACCTCAGTTCCAGATTCCCCAGCAGGCTCAGGCGCACGCTTTGACTAGAGAGCAGGCTGAGGAGACGCCTGGCATGGTGATCGGAGGTACATGCTTTATTTTTGATTTTCCTGCGAGAGTTTTATTTGACACTGGTTCATCACACTCTTTCATATCTGAGTTGTTTGTGTTTAATCATGGGTTGAGTTCTTCCCCATTGTGTGATGTTTTTTCCGTGTCTACCCCTGCTGGTGTGAGTTTGTGGTCTCGAGAGGGTGGTGATTGATTGCCTGATTAGGTTTGATGAGCATGTTTTGGTTTCCAATCTGATTGTTTTGGGAATCAGAGATTTTGATTGCATCTTGGGAATGGATGTGTTATCTAGCTATAAGGCTACGGTTGATTGCTTCCATGGTGTGGTGAGATTTTGCCCTGACTCGTGTGAGAAGTGGGATTTCAACGGTGCTGATTCGCGCTCAAAGATTCCTCTAGTTTCTGCCATGGAGATGTTTAGCCTGTTGTCGCTAGGTAATGCGAGATTCATGATCTACGCGCTTGATAGTTCCCAAGAGTCTCGATTAGAGTTGAATGACCTTCCGATTGTCCGAGAGTTTCTCGATGTGTTTCCAGATGAGATTCCTGGATTCCCTCCAAGACGTGAGATCGATTTCAGCATCGGGTTGGTGCTCGGTACCGCCCCGATTTCTAGAGCTCCGTATCGGTTGGCGCCCGCAGAGTTGAAAGAGATGAAGTAACAGTTGAGAGATCTCTTGGAGAAAGGCTTCATTAGACCGAGCATGTCGCCTTGGGGAGCTCCGATTCTTTTTTTGAAGAAGAAGGATGGATCTATGAGGATGAGTGTGGACTTTCGGCAGTTAAATAAAGCGACGGTGAAGAACAAGTATCCTTTGCAGAGGATTGATGACTTGTTCGATCAGTTGCAGGGATCGGTCGTTTACTCGAAGATTGATTTGCGCTCTGTTTACCACCAGTTGCGGATGAGATATGCTGACGTGGCGAAGACAGCTTTTCGAACTCGATATGGGCATTATGAGTTTCTTGTCATGCCGTTTGGGTTGACAAATGCCCCAACTGTGTTCATGGATTTGACGAATCACGTCTTCAGTGAGTATATCGATCGGTTCGTGATCGTTTTCATAGATGACATCCTGGTGTACTCGAGGAGCATGAGAGAGCATAAGGAGCATCTCAGATTGGTGTTGTAGAGACTGAGAGACTCACAGCTTTACGCCAAGTTCAGCAAGTGTGAATTTTGGCTTGATCGGATTATCTTTTTGGGTCACATGATTTCAGCGCAAGGGATTTCGATGGATCCGAGTAAGTTCGAAGCAGTTCATAACTGGGAGAGACCTAGGAACGTTTCAAAGATCCGCAGCTTCTTGGGATTAGCTTGCTATTACAGGCGTTTTATCGAGAAGTTCTTTTTGATAGCCAGGCCTATAACGCAGTTGACTCAGAAGGATAAGATATTCGTGTGGACTGATGAGTGCGAGTACAGTTTTCAGACGTTGAAGGATAAGTTGACTATTGCTCCTGTTCTAGCTCTACCGTCTGGATCTGGAGGATTCGTTGTGTGCTCCGATGCTTCTCTCAATGGTTTAGGATGCGTTCTGATGCAGAACGGGGACGTGATTGCCTATGTGTCTCGACAGTTGAATCCTCACGAGACGAGGTACCCTGTTCAAGATTTGTAGTTGGCTACGATAGTGTTTGCCTTGAAGATTTGGCGGCACTATCTGTATGGTGAATAATTTGTGGTGTACACCGACCACAAGAACTTGAAATATATCTTAACGCAGTCCGATCTGAATATGAGGCAACGACGATGGGTGGAGTTGCTCAAGGACTTTAACTGTGAGATTTATTATCAGCCTGGGCGGATGAACTCAGATGCCGACGCATTGAGTAGGAAGACCCAGCCTGCGATGATTTCTTCTTTGAGTGTATCTAAAGTCTATGAGCAGTTGAGTACTTCTGGTTGGCGTTTTCAGCCGGGTGATCAGTACTTATGGTTCTTCGATTCAGGTAGAACCACAGATTGTGAGTGCCATTAGGGAGGCACAGAGGACTGATCCATATGTTCATGAGTTGAAGATTAAGGCCCGACGCAGTCAGTCTGATGACTTCTCTGTTTCTTCCGATGGATGTTTGAGATTTAGAGGAAGATTAGTGGTTCCCAACTTGATCGATTTGAAGGAGACCTTTATGAACGATGCACATGCCGGTATAGTGTGCATCCAGGCGAGAGAAAGATGTACCATGCCTTGAAGTCTCACTACTGGTGGGAAAGTATGAAGAGCGAAATCTCTGGTTTTGTTGCTAGATGTCTGAATTGCCAACAGGTCAAGGCTGAGAGAATGAGACCTGGTGGATTGCTACAGAGTTTGGAGGTGCCCCAATGGAATTGGGAGCACATTGCCATGGATTTTGTGACTCATCTACCTCTATCGAGCAGGGGATGCGATGCTATTTGGGTGGTAATTGATAGACTTTAGAAGTATGCCTTCCCTATGATGTGAGATGTTCCATGAAGAAAATTGCAAAACTGTATATCGAACATGTGGTTAGATTGCATGGAGTTCCGGTTTCGATAGTGTCTGACAGATATCCAAGGTTTACTTCTCGTCTCTGGAAGACTCTGCAAGCAGCGATGGGTTCGAGATTGGCTATGAGTACAACCTATCACCCACAGACGGATGGTCAGTCTGAGCGGACTATTCAGACTTTAGAGGATATGCTGCGTGCAGTGGTGATGGATTTCAGTGGTGGCTGGCAGGATTCCTTGTCCTTAGTTGAGTTTTCATATAATAACAGCTACCAGGTGACTATCGGAATGGCTCCGTTTGATGCGTTGTATGGTCGAAAATGCAGATCTCCAATCTGTTGGGAAGAAGTTGGTGAGAGACAGCTTTCTACCCCTGAGTTTGTGCAGCACATGAAGGATCAGATTGATTTGATTCGGAGTAGAATGAAAGCTGCTCAAGACCGTTTCTCTAGCTATGCTAACCGAAGACGTCGATCGTTGGAATTTGAGGTTGGCGATAGAGTATTTCTGAAAGTTTCACCTATCAAAAGCGTGATGCGCTTTAAATTAGCTCCTCGATTCGTTGGTCCCTTCGAGATTCTTGAGCGGATTGGACAGTTGGCTTATCGATTGAGGCTGCCTGCTGAATTAGCAGCGATGCATGATGTTTTTCATGTGTCAATGTTGAGAAAATATGAGCCAGATCCATCCCATGTGTTGAGAACCGATGAAGTTGAGCTGGATTCGGCCTTGAGTTATGTTTAATATCCAGTGCAGATTTTGGATAGAAAGGAGAAGCAGCAGAGGAACAAAGTAGTTCCGTTGGTGATGGTCCAATGGAGCAAGCATGGCAGAGAAGAAGCAACTTGGGAAACCGGAAGAGAAGATGCAGTGGGAATGGCCGCATCTGTTTGAGTAGATAGATGTATTAGTTTTCGGTTTCTGGTTGTGTTTTCCATAGTTCTTGTTTTAATCAGATCAGAGTAACGATTAACCAATAGAGATCCTTCAGCTTGGTAAGCTACTGGTGAAGAGACCAGCTTTGATGCAAGATGGTCTAAGGTTTTGTGCGAGCTGGTTGAGGTAAAATGTACCAATTCCAGTGTAATCTTGTACCAACTTAGAGGTCTGCTGTTGGGTTTTGAGGTTAGACCAAGAACAGCTTTGGTGTGAGCTGGTTTGGAAGATTATTCCTGAGTTGGACAGTAAGTTTGAACGCTGGGCTGGATTGTATCATGTGAACTGTATATCGATCAGCTTAGGAGAGTTGGTGTAAGTTGTTGGTGACCTTCGGGTTTCGTTTAGATCAAATCAGACACGAGCTGATCTGAGAGGATAGCTAAGAGCTAGACTTCTTTGTTGTGATGGTTTGAGTTTATGCCGCAAACTGGTTTTTGGGACACCAACTTAGGGGTGTGCAGCTTTGAGATTTCCATTGTTTGTGCGAGTTGGATCCATCTTAGAGATGTGCTTGATTCTCCGAGCTTGTCTGTCTGGAGCGAGAGCTGGTTTTTCTGTCTGTGTGCCTAAGCTGGAATAGTCGAGAGGTCCGAGCTTGTTTGACTTTACTGTGGATGTAAGTTGGAGAGCATGTATATAAGTGTTGACCAAAAATTAGTTATTTTTAAAAAACACATCTCCTTGTCCTCTCCCGAGTATTCCTGACATATATCTTTCATACCCCCGTGGTTACTATTCAACCAAAATAGGGTCCACAAACCGTCGGAGATTGGGTCAGATTTTAGTGAGGGTACCTCTATTGGAAAACCCTCTTTGAGGCTGACGTTCTTGTACCAGTTTGGATTCGGGAGGAAGCCAGACGAAAGAATCACTGAGGAACTTCATGAGCTAGGTTTCATGATTTGCGATCTAGTTGAGCTCCGGTTCAGGTAACCATGTTCTGCTAGTGTTGGTTTCCGTTCTTAGCGTTTATATTTTAGCTGGATAGTGCTTTGTTGTTTAGACGTAGTTGTTCTAATCTACAAAGTTTTAGGTCGTGGGCCGTGTAAGCTTGAGCAGAGCTGAATTCTTAGGTATCTTGGTAGATTAGAGCCTTCGTTGGGGTTTTTGCTATTAGCTTCTGCCCTTGAGCTATTGTCCGAGACTTGAGCAGAGCAGGAATTGTGTTCTGTTTTTAGCCGTAATTTGTGCTGGTGTATTGTACCAAGATCTGCGTAATGTACAGATTGAGCTTATTTTAAAAGCTTTGACATAAGAATGAGAATATTTCCAGCGTGAATTGACTGTTGTGTATTATGTGCTGGTTGTAACCTGAGTCTGCTTAGCCGTGCATGATTTGGTGATTCTTTGATTTGCTTATGTATGATTAGTGTATGTTTAATGTGTAAGCTGATACTGTCTTGCATACATACATATCATATTGAGCCGATTCCTTTTGATACCTGAATTTATCCGAGGATGGATAGTGCCAGCATGCAAATTTTTGAAAATGAAATGAAGGGTGTTGGGTAGCTCCCATTCCTTCCACTCCCCGCTACGTAGATTTTTGTCTGCCTAGAGGTTTCATTTTGGGGAACGCTTCCCCGATCCCCGTCATAAAGCTGAAATGGCACCGAGTTGGTTGAGCTTTGAGACTTTGTGCTGCTAGTCTGCACGTGAGAGACGGTGGGTAGCCCCCATACTTCCACATGCGATGTGGCCACTGATTACTGATTCACTGATTTGCGATTTGATGATTCACAGCTGAGTCTGTTGTGAACTTGAGACATTCGATGAGTCTTTGTACCCTTCATGCATTGCACGTCTTGATTTATTGCATGCCTTTTCTGATTGTTCTTTTATTAGTGATATTCGTACTGAGGTTTGACCTCGTTGTTTTCACTTTTTTGGGACTTATTTGGTCTTGTGTTTGGCCTGTGCAGGTTCTTCAGTTAAATAAGCTGGACAGAGTGGTGCGTCAGCTGGTAGAGCCCCGTTTTGAGTTCTAGTTATGTATATTATATTGAGTTAGTTTATCAAGGGATGCCCTATGTGAATGATTGTATTTGTTGGGATATCTGTATAGATTTATGGTACTGGTTTTGTTGTGTAGATTTTGAGTTAAAATCTATACTTTTGAGTATGAATGTATTTTGAATTGTATTTTTCTGTTCAGATCGAAAAAGAAAATTTTTAATCCACATTTTAATCTTCCGTACTTTTGCGTCTCCTGACATTTTGGTATCAGAGCTTAAACTGGAATAAACTCGATTTTTTTCTTCACACTTGAATCTAGGCATAGAGTATGAACTATTGTTTATGCTTGACTCTATGATTTCTATATTTGCCTAGTTTACCTTGTTAGTCTTGGTTAGATGCCGCCGAGAAGGAGAGGTAGAGCTGGTAGGCAGGTAGTTGGGGATTCTAGAGCCCCGAAGAGTGACGAGGATGTTGCTCAACAGAATGTACGTTATGTAGTCGAGCTGCACAGGCAGAGGTTGAGGTTGAGAATGTGACTAGACATATTGGTGAGATCGAGCTAGTGTTGGCTAGGTTCCAGAGGATGAATCCCCTTACTTTTACTTGAGCCGAGGGTAGTTTTATAGCCAAGGGATGGTTAGAACACATGGAGGAGCTATTAAATACCGTGGTGTATTCCGAGGAGAAGCGATTCAAGTTGGATGTTCTTCAGTTGAGAGAGAATGCTCAACGTTGGTATAAGGTTGTTTCCAAAGCCATGATAGAGACCTAAGTCTTTGTTACTTGGGAGAGCTTCTATGGCACTTCTAGCCAGGAGTATACCCCGGAATTGTACTACATCAATCGAGAGAGGGATTTTGATAATCTGGTGCAAGGAAATCTGAGGGTAGCAGAGTATGCTAGACAGGTTTCCTCTCTTCTTTCGTGCCTCACGTTGTTAACCAAGAGAGGACGAAGCGGAACAATTTTTTGAAAGGGTTGAGACCAGATTTGTTCCAGTTGGTGCTAGCTGGTTCTCCTTAGACTTATTCTGAGCCCGTGGATAGGGTGGTAGACATAGAGGAGAGTCTCTTGGATATTGACACTCAGGTTCAGCCGATAGATGGACGAGGTTTCCATGACGTGCCTAGAGGGATGTACTCATTTCAACCTCCTCAAATGTCTCAAAAGTTGAATCTCCAAGGTTCAAGCCTCAACGGAAATAGTTTAAGATACCATCGGGTTTGAGTTCTTCTGGTTCAGATAGATCTACAGGAAGTGATTCTAGAGCGGTGGTGTGTGGTCAGTGCAGAGGTAAGCATTAGACTACTCAGTGTCGTGGAGTTCAGGGTCTTTTCTATAAGTGTGGGCAAACTGGACATTTTTCAAGAGTGTGCCCTTTGATGAGGGGACAACCCTCTAGTCATTCGTAGCAGGGCTCGACTGGTGGTTCTTTGCAGAGGTCGCAACCTCCTGCCCCATCCCAGAGATCACGATTCCAACGACTACAAGTGTCTAGGTAGGAGGATCTTATAGACCTCAGTTTTTGGGACCTCAGCAAGCTTAGATGAATGCATTGACTCGGGAGCAAGTTGATGATATACCTGGAGGAGTTATTTTTTTTTACCTCAGTTCTTGGCCGATTTTTTTTATACCGGAGCATTGAATTATTTTGTATATGATCTGTTTGTGTATGAGTTTGGCTTGAGTTCTACCCATTGTATGATGTTGTAATCTTTATACTCCTAACGGTGTGAGTATGTTGTCTCCTGAGGTAGTGTTGGATTGATTGATCATATTTGATCAGAATGTGCTGGTGACAAGTTTGTTTTCTTTGTAGATTAGACATTTTGACTGCATCTTGGGTATGGTGTGTTTTCCAGTTATAGAGCTACGGTTGATTGTTTCCATGGTGTGGTGAGTTTTAGACTTGAATCTGGAGTGATGTGGGATTTTTACGGTGTAGATTCGTGGTCCAAGATTCTGCTGGTGTCAGCCATGGAGATGTTTAGTCTGATATCACTAGAGAACTCAGGGTTCATGATTTATGTCCTGGATGTAACCTCGGAGAGACGACTGGAATTGGGTGATATCCAAATTTTCCAAGAGTTCCCAGATTTTTTTTCGGATGAGATTCCTGGTTTTCCTCTGAGAAGGGATATTGATTTTAACATTGAGTAGGTGCCAGGGACTGCCTCGATTTCTAGAGCTCCACATTGGTTGGCGCTAGCTGAGCTGAGGGAATTTAAGGACCAGTTGCGTGATATTTTAGAGAAGGGTTTCATTAGACCTAATATGTCGCCTTGGGGATCTCAGATTCTGTTTGTGAAGAAGAAGGATGGATCTATGAGAATGTGTGTTGACTTTCGACAGCTGAACAAGGTGACAACAAAGAATAAGTACCCACTACCGAGGATTTACGATATGTTTGATCAACTGCAGTGATCGTCAGTATACTCTAAAATTGACATGTGATCAGGTTATCATCATATGGTGATTAGAGACGCTGATGTAGCGAAGATGACATTTCGGGCTAGTGATGGGGAACCACGGTGGATCCGGATCACGCCTGCCGGCGAGGCAGCGGAAGAACAAAAATTGGGCCGGGAGACGATCAATACAATTCAATAATACAACAGGCTATGACATTCATAGGGTGTTTAGATGACTACCTTGCTAGCAACTCGTGCCTAGCTCCGACCAGTTTCTCGAGGAAACCGGCACTTCACGGTAGGTGGCGGTAGACTACGTCAATCAGGTCCATGACCGGATACGAGACTCCTTTGTCAGCCTGCACTATAAGGCCTGACGAGATTGGCGCGGACGGATTCTCCTCGTCAAGTTGGCCGGAATAAATTCCGGCGACTCGAAGCGGCGGTGGCTTGTTTAGAGAGGAGGGGGCGGCCACTTTTAGGGTTAGGGTTTGTGTAGTAGTTAAGTATATGGACAATTAAGCCTAAGTCTATATTAAATAGACTTAGTGATGTACTTGGACCGGCCCAACGGGCCCAGGTCCAACGGGTGAACATTCGGTTCATCCCCATCACCGTGACTTCATCGTAACTCGGATAGCCGATCAGATCGGACCGATCGACTCAGTTTCCAAAACTAAATACTATGATCTGAAAAACCATTTTTCAGAACCCAGTGCAAAATGACCGTTTTGCCCCTCAACAGCAGGAAATCACGATTTGACCCCTGTTGACTTTTAGGAAGTTGCACTCCCCAAAATCCTCTTCCTATGCTCAACACATTGAGCTCAGTATCCGTGCGAGAATCTCGAATCCAGTACTTGTGTGACCCTCAATGGTTCAGGGATACAGCTAGCCGTGGGCCCACAACCATTGTGGCTCCGGAATCACAATTTCAGACTTGCCCATCGGATCATGGTAAGAGCGTCTAGCAACATCACCCCATGATCCCCTAGGTATCACTGATAGTGCCTGCAAGAACCAGTTGGTCGTGGTTAGCGTACAGTACGGTCCTTTCAATCCATATATCCCGATCAGATCAACGACCATTGCTAAATCGAGAGTCGCTATAGATCCTATAGCTATGCGTACATCTTGGAGATCGAATAGTGACATCGCGATTGTAACTAGGTGAACACATTTACCTAAAATACTTCTAGTACTCTGGCCAGAGATTTATACACTATTATCCCCTCAGATAGCATAGGATATCCACGCATGTCTGCGAGCGGTGAATCCTCGACAACGATGCATCGACTTCTACATGCATCGGGGTCTCACCCAATCTCGCCGCCTGATGACCCCATCATGAGTCGGAAAACGAGTCAAAGTGAGTCGCCTATCATGTAGAGTCTCAATGACGTTTCGAGTCGTGAGGACTAATCAGTACAACCAAGACCTCGGACTTATCCACTCGACAAATGGTAACCATTTGGAAAGTCCGAACGAGGGTAGTTCGATAGATCACCAGGTCACAATCTATCTGCATGCTCAGAACATCACAATGTTCCCTACCAATGAAACATGGTACTTCGCATCGCAGATACTAGTCTCTAGCTCGGGCAGCCTTATCCTCATTTTGACGGCCCAATCGACTAGGAACATGTTCAGAATACACAGTGACCATTAAATGTGTTTCATGATAGCCGTCATACCCACTATCACATCTAACATACACTTGAGTGCATTCTAAGTCTTTACTAGACGCAATTGTCAATCATTATACAACACAATGAAAGTAAAGAATGCCATATAGATAAATGTGAATATCATATATAAAGATTGTTTCATACAAGAGTCTATAAACCCACACGCCACAAGTTGGCTAGTTGGGCATCTACTCTAACAATCTCCCACTTGCCCTAAAGCCAACTACTCATCAGACGCAGTCCCATTGTTTCGCGATGTTTTTCAAACAACGGTCCAGGCAAGGGCTTCGTAAGTGGATCATCAACGTTAACCGCAGAGGCGACTCTCTCAACTGCTATGTCACCTCTAGCCACAATATCCCGGATTATGTGGTACTTCCTCAATATGTGTTTGGATCTTTGGTGAGACCTAGGCACCTTTGCTTGCGCAACGGCACCCGTGTTGTCGCAGTACACCGGGACTGGACCAACTCCATTAGGAATGACGCCCAACTCTTGGACGAAATTCCTTATCCAAACGGCCTCCTTAGCAGCAGCTGATGCTGCGATGTACTCAGCCTTAGTGGTTGAATCCGCGATGGTGTCTTGCTTGGAACTCTTCCAAGAGACAGCACCACCATTGAGCATGAATAAAAATGCAGAGGTAGACTTCGAATCATCCACGTCACACTGGAAGCTAGAATCAATGTAGCCTTCCAGTTTCAATTCACCACCCCCATAGACCATGAACATATTCTTAGTCCTTCGCAAGTACTTAAGAATATCCTTCACGGCCTTCCAATGCAATTGGCCGGGGTTGGCCTGGTAGCGGCTCGTGACACTCAGAGCATATGCGACATCGGTTTAGTCGAGATCATGCCATACATAATACTACATATTGC
>KV004736.1:20384-47621 GCA_001598015.1 Dorcoceras hygrometricum
TTATCTATTTTTGTGCTTTATTTGATTAAATTTTGGAAAATGCTTTTCACCGTACGATCAAAACTTTTTGAAAATTTTCAAATCTTTTTCAAAACAATACGTGCTAACGGATGGTTGACACGTGTCTTCCCATGCAAACAGTCACATCAACATTTTCTCTCTCCAAAAACTCTTTGCATTCTTTACTTATTTATCGCATGACTGTTCATTCTCTCTTACCTTGCAAATTTGTATTCTCTTGTATCTCTCTTGTGCGTATACTTTCTCTTGCAAAGATTTTACAGGCGTTATTTTCAAATCATCTACTTTAGCAATGGCCACGTCCTTCTACAGCAACGCTATTCATGTCGACTTCGACTCCGTCTTGGCAATGGATGAACCAGGAATGGTTTCGATGTTTCAGGCCCTGGTTGCTTCTGGATTGCAGGGATTCTTGGGCTGTTCTGCGGTAGTGTATGAGGAAGCCCTTGTGGAGTTCTTTGCCAATGGGCGTGTGAGAGATGGGTTGGTGGTTAACTCAGTGGATGGAGTTATAGTAGAGATTTCTGAGGAGTTATTTGCTGAGACTTTTGAGCTTCCTGTTGATGGATTGGGGGATCTGTCTGAGATGCCCAAGGATGTGGTTTTTGCTGCGAGGAGCTTAGTTTCTTTGTCTGGTGAGCCGATCAGTTTGTCAGGAAGGAAGAACCAGATGAAGTTTGAGTTCCGCCTTCTTTGTGATATTGTGGCTAAGGCTATCTCTGTGAAGGCCGGGTCCTTCAATGCTATTATGGTTGAGAAGTTTTCATTGATGACGGTGGTTGTTTGCAGGATTAAGATGAACTGGGCTAAGTTTTTGTTCAATATCTTGAAGAAGATGGTGACCTCGGGGTCCAAGCAAGCAAAAGGGTTTGCCATTCAAATCAGTCTGTTGCTGGCGATGTTTCCTTCTCTGGAGTTGGGTGAGTCCTCAGAGTTCCCAGCCTCCAAGGTCCTCACTAAGAAGACTGTGCATCGCTTTGTTTCCATCAATGATCGAGACGGGGCTGAAGAAGTGACTGGGGCAGCAAATAAAAAGGCTGTCTCGAAGAAGAGACATGCTGCTGATGTTGGAGCAGCAGTTCCTAAGAAAAAGAGGACTTTCAAGAAGAAATATATTTCTTCTATTTCTTCCCTGGAGTTGGTAGAGGTCGCAGAAGAGGCTATACCTATTCAGCAGGTAGCAGAGCCTTCTGCTGATGATGTGGATGTGATAATTCAGCAGGTGCTTGATGAAACTCGAGCAGCTGACGCACCTGCTGATACAGCTCAACCAGCTGTCGCTGAAGAAAAGCATTGGTTTGATCTTCCTTACGACGATCTCGTGAAGCAGTGGGAAGCTGAACGTCCAGTGGTCACTGCGAGTGACACTGATGAAGACTTAGCAACTGTGGATGTTGCCCCTGCTGATGGAGATCAGCAGGTCCAGGAATCTGTGGCTCCAATCTCTGCTGATGATATGCTCAGTGCTGATGAGCGAATGTCGCTGGATGATATTCTCTTGACGATTCCAGTTGATATTCCTCTGCCCTCTTCCAGCATGGAGATTACGAAGATTGCGATGGGAAAATCAATAAAGATTCCAGGCGTCAATAAGTGGACCTGGTTTCTAAAAAGTCTTCCTAGCATTCATGCTGAAGATAAAGGGAAAGAAGTTTTGGTGGAGAAAGACCTGTTAAGGGCAATCCTGCTGAGGAGCATTATTCTTTGATCTGTGCAGACATCGAATTGCTTGTGAAATTGCGGGCACAGGTAATTGATGAGGTCGCTAAATTCTTTCATTCTTTCAGCCTGAAGAAACTGGCTTCAATCAATTTTGAGGATATGTATAGGAAGGAAGAGCAAGTTCTGTCCTGGGGAGAAACAGAGTCTCCTCAGGAAGCCATTCAGCGGAATTTTATATTCTGCTCAAGTATAGAACAGTTTTGGTGTGGAAGTTCTTGGAAGCATGGAGGGCCAATTTTGCTCCTGGCCAAGGATCTTCGGCTGTTGATATTCAAGTCATAGAGCTGCTTTCCGACCTCTATCTTTATTTCTTAGAGGAATTGGCGAAGGAGGCACGCACTCATGGTCTTACATGGAACAGGCCCTGCTGCTCTAAAATTTTTGAAGGGAGCCCATGCGATCGAGGCGCTGTAATTGCCAGAACCAACTCAAATACTCGATCGTCGTGCTGGATTAGGACAATGATTTTGGTTGATGGAATGTGGACAGTGGAGCCTTGTGCTGATAGGTGGGTTAAAATTCCCCGGAAGGTTATTTCTACTGTAGTTCCTCGTCAGCGGCAATTTGATGACACTCTACCTTCAATGAATGTGTTTTTTAGGCTGATGAAGAAGAGATGGGCGGATGTTTGTTTGGAGGTAACTGATTTTTGTGCTTATCGAAGATTATTACCAGTTGGCTCCATCAACTTCTGTAGAGCTTTA
The DNA here is from genome assembly GCA_001598015.1 of Dorcoceras hygrometricum. Taxonomy (NCBI): domain Eukaryota; kingdom Viridiplantae; phylum Streptophyta; class Magnoliopsida; order Lamiales; family Gesneriaceae; genus Dorcoceras; species Dorcoceras hygrometricum. The sequence goes on from KV004736.1 coordinate 22,832, forward strand.
GAGATTGTTGAGACCGATTCTTGTTTTGCCTCTCGCCAGCCGACAGTATTTACTCTTCGTTTGTCTCAGTTTTGCACAATTCACATTCAGTACAGTTTGTTTAGCAGTTTATCTACAGCCGATATTTCAGAGTTTCTTGCGTCTATTGCTTTGGATAGAGAGGCTTTTCGTAGTGTACAGATTGCTCAGTCAGTTGTTCCGAGTGTACAGCTCTCTTTGGATCAGCGTCCGTCTTCTCCTATCTCTCCTAAGAGTTCTTCTTCCTTACGCTTTGATCAGACAGATATTGATGCTACTGCGTCTTCTCGACCTCCTATTTCTCAAGATCTCTCTGCTGCTTTTGCTGATCTTCAAGCCAATCTTTTGGAGCAAATTTTTGACTATCAAAGTGGCCTTTCTTCAAAGCTACATAAAATTGAACAGAGCGTGTGTGACTCCCTGAGGGATCAAGCAGATATATTCAGAAATTTATCTCAGGGAGCACGACAAGAAGCTCGCACGCTTGATGATGTCCAATCTATTCTCTTAAATGAACTTCGCAAAAATGTCCTAGCTCAGAATGCTTCTATTTTTCAAGGACTAGCGGATGTTCGACAAGAAGTGCAAGCTGTTAATGCCAAAATGGACATCATGGCCTCTCGCTTAAACGCTATTCAAAAGGATGCTGAGGCCACCAAGGAAGCCCTTTCCCACCAGCTTCTTGAATTCCAAAGTCAAGCACAGGAAAATCATAATGTTATTCATGCCCAGCTAAGTGAGATTGTTGATTATATTCATAGGGGCAGTGCTGACAAAAAGGGGGAAAGTGGCAGCCGAGGACTTCAACAGCCTGCGAATACTCAAATTGAAGGCAGTGCTGTGACTCTAACTTTTGAGCAAAGAGTTGAAATGGCTAAGCGACGCATTGTTCATACAGTGCTGGATGCTGACAGAGATACAGCGGAGCGAGACAGAGAAAGACGAAGAAAGGAAGCAAGAGCGTTGAAAAGAAGAAGAAAAGATTAGATTATCTTTTTCTGCTGATATTCTTTGTACACATCCTATGTACAATTTTTATTGGTTAATAAAATTTGTTTTCCAGCAGATAGTGTGCAATTTATTTTTGCATATCTTTTGTCTCGGCTGCTGAAGTTTTGTCATCATCAAAAAGGGGGAAATTGTTAGGACAATATTTATAAGTTTTGGTGATAAAAAAAATAAGACAAGTTGCAATTGGACAATCAGTTGTCGCACTCTTCAGGAGATCGTCTTATCTATCTACAGTGGTATTTCAGCAGTTGGAGTATTCGTGAGTTTTCAGCAGATGGTATGCGATCAGCAGTTGAACGGTTTGAGTAGTTCATCAGATAGATTCATCAAGAGCGATCAGCAGGTACCGTTTTGAGTTTCAGCGTGTTTTGCTAAGGTTTGGTAAACGACAGTGTTTTGATAAGTTAGAACGACATCGTTGGAGTGCACTGTTTCGTTTCAGCAGATGAAGTAATCAGCAGATAATTTCTTGAAGAGTTCAGCAGTTGGTTAAGTATATTTGTTGGAGATTGCGATACGACAACGTTTGGTTAAGTTGGAACGACAGCATTTTGATTGATTCAGCAAAAGCGTTCCTTTGACAAACCAGCAGATGCACTACTTGGTGTTAACCAGCAGATGTATTTCAAAGATAGCAAAACGGCGTCACTTGATTAAGTTGACACGACATCGTTTTATCGCTTAAGGAATCAGCAGATGGAAAAACGCATATGCATATCAGCAGGTGAATTCTTCCAAGCGTCTTTCCAGTCGAAGTTCTTGACAACGACGATGGATGTAAGTGCTGGTTATCAAAGTAATTTCAGGCGCAAGCTCAAGTGATTCAAATACGATCGTTTGCTCATAAGGAAAAGATTTGTACGATCGTACAGTTGCCTGGAATGAAGGAGACAAGTTAGGTACTATTTTTGGGTAAATAGTACAGTGTACAGAGGCCGTTTTTCCATGCTTGCACAAAAATGGAAAGAAGACAAATTGGCTCTGTGGATGAGCATTTGACCTTGCAGTGGAGCAGGATTTACGGTGTACGATTTTTGCAGTAATTCAAACGGGATTCATTTTCCTTCGGATAATTAATATGACCGTTGCAGTCGAAGCCTATATATATCAGCAGCGGTGTTGAAGAAGATACACTTCGCTTATTATCTATTGCTGTCACGCTGCCAAAATCCATACAGAGCTTACACTTCGTTGATATCTTCAAAAGCTCAAAGACTCGAAGAACTTATCGTTTAATCTTCATTTGAAATACCTTCGAGTCAATCTTCTGGTTATTCATTGTTGATACCAGAAGATATTTACAGTCTCTAGATACGTGTTCTCATTGATATATTTGATAGAGTCTGTAACGAACTGTCTATTCAAAGAAGTTCGAAAAACGTTCAAAGCATTGTATAAACCAGCAGCGAAGTCTGCTTGAAGTATTGTAAAGCGCTAGGAGTTCTCGTAGCTGCGGGTTACGGGATCGGGTGTTTGTAGAAAGGCTACTCACATCAAAGTCGTTTTAGTGCTACCTTCCGAGGAGGAAGAAGGGGAGACGTAGGATATTGATATCCGAACTTCCAGAAACAAACTCTTGACTCTATCTCTTACTTACGCATTTATCTTGTGTTGCGCATTGTTCATTGTTCACAAACCAATCGGCCTATTTCCGCACATATTTTTTTTGGCTGAGAAGTTTGCATAAAACTAGATCCAAACATTTTAAAAGAACTTTGAAATAGAAAAATCGAAGGAGTTCATTCAACCCCCCCCCCCTTCTGAACTCCTATTTGCTTAGTGATCCTATTTCCGGGACCATCATCGACTCCACATGCTTCGTGACCTCACCCAATCTCGACACCTGATGACCCTCAAGGAGTCAGTAAACGAGTCAAAGTGAGGCGACTAATCATGTAGAGTCTCAATGATGTTTTGAGTAGTAAGGACTAATCCATAAACTAATACCTCGGACTCTCCACTCGACAAATGATAACCACTTGGAGAATCCGAACGAGGGTAGCTCGATAGTTCGCCAGGCAAACCATCCATCTGCATGCTCAGAACATCATAATGTTCCCTACAAATAAAACATGGTACTTCACATCGCAGATACTAGTCTCAAACTCGAGCGACCTTATCTACATTTTGACGGTCCAATCGACTAGGAACAAGTTCAGAATACACAGTGACTATTAGATGTGTTTCATGATAGCCATCATATCCACTATCACATCTAACATACACTATGGTGCATTCTAGGTCTTTATCCAACACAATTGTTAACATTATAAAATAATGATGATAAAGAATGCCATATATAAAATGCGAATTTCATAAACAAAGATTGTTTTACACAAAGAGTCATGAAAAGCCCACACGCCACAAGTTGGCTAGGTGGGAACCTACTCAACATACTACTCCTGTGTTAGCTTTGCCTTCGGGTTCTGGAGGTTTTGTAGTGTGCTATGATGCTTCTCTGAGCAGTTTAGGATGTGTGTTGATGCAGAACAGGCAAGTGATAGCCTATGCGTCTCGACCGTTGAAACCCCACGATTCGAGATACCCCGTTCATGATTTAGAGTTGACTGCGATTGTCTTTGCCTTGAAGATTTGGCGTCATTATTTGTATGGTGCGCAATTCGTGGTGTACACGGACCACAAAAGCTTGAAGTATATCTTCACCCAGTCTGATTTGAATATGAGACAACGTCGTTGGATGGAGTTGCTGAAAGATTTTTACTGTGAGATTCAGTATCAGCCTGGGCGGGTGAACTTAGTGGCTGATGCTTTGAGTAGGAAAGCTCAACCTGTGATGTTGACATCGATGAGAATATCCAAAGTCCATGAGGATTTGGGGACTTCTGGATGGTGTTTTCAGCCAAGTGATCAGTATTTCATGGTTTCTTCTCTTCAGGTCGAACCACAGATTGTTGCAAACATTAGAGCAGCGCAGAGGACTGATCCGTATATTCATGAGTTGAAGATTAAAGCCCAGAATGGTTTTCAGTTGGAAGATTTTTCTGTTGCTTCTGATGGATGTCTGAGATTCCGTGGTAGATTAGTGGTTCTGAACCTGATTGATCTAAAAGAGATTATGTTGGTCCGTTTTGAAATTAAGGATCACTAAGAGATCAGCAGCTGCGCGTTTGATAAAAGCCTTTAAAAGATTTTGTGCGCTGCCGATACAAACTTGAGCTGCAATAGCTCGTTGTTCTTGAACAAATACAATCACAAGAGCACCGTAGACAGATCTGGTATGATTTAAAAATCATGCGAAAAATACCAGAACTGAATCCTATATTTTAAAACAACTCAAACAGATTTATGTACAACATAAATATGTTCGAGGCTTGTGTTTGTGTGCTGCTGAAATGCAATGCTAAGATGCTGAACTGTTTATGCGAATGATAAAATATAAGCAACTGCTGAACTTTAAAGGTGTATGCGTGCTAAGTAAATATGCAATACTGAAAGCTTAAAGAACACGATACTCAGCAGGTTTGTTTATGGAAGTTCGGATATCAATATCCTACATCTCCCCTTCTTCCACCTCGGAAGGCTCCACTAGAAGATTTGATCTTACAACTGCGTGTACAGACCCAATCCCACAACCAGCAGCTGTGAGAACTCCTAGACTCCACAAATGCACAACAGCCTCAACTGTGTGACTGACTACATACACAAGAGTTTTACGTCTTCATGCTTGGACGGGAACTGTAAACATATTTCGAGATTCATTCACAAACAGATGTGAATGAATCCGGGTGTGTGAGATTGATACAATGTAGCTCTCAAACTCTCTGTTTTTCTCACACACGAGGGACAAGCTCTAACAAGCTAAACTAGACTCAGCAATCAACTCTCGTGAAAAGCTCTTCTCTAATGGCGGTCGATTGCTTCGTCTATCTCTACATTTTTCCCTCTGCTGGTGCACTGTGCAATTGACTAATTCTCTGCGATAGATTCACAGTGACCAACCTCTCTATTTCACGAACACTTCTTCAATTGGCGTCGCCTCTAATATATAGCCTCTGTTGAAATTCTTCCCGTTGGAAAGCTTCCAAAACTGTTCAGCGCTTCATATGGCTATCTTGTCTTCTTTCTATTTTAGTGCAACGCTCCTCTGTAAAGTACCGACAGGGGAACAGTACTTGTGTCCTTTTCTTTTGCAGGCTTCTTGTCGCTTTCGTCATTTGAATTTCGCTCAGCAGTTGACATCCATCTTTGATAATTCTTCGTGAGTTGTCAACTGCTTCGCTACTGGATTATTCTTCGACTGCTGCGCTTTGCTACTTCAACGATTCTTTGCGCCTGGATTTCTTGCGACTGGACAATGTAGCTCGCGACTGAATATATAGCAACAGCTGATTCAAATAAGCTCTCGACTGGATGCTGCTGTTGCTTGCGTCTGGAATTCATGTCGACTGGATGCAAAGCTTGCGACTGGTAAATCTTTGCGTTGCGACTGCTGAATAATCAACACAAAGTCTTCCTGCTGAATCTTTATCGCAAGAGCAAAACGCTGTCGTATCAACTTATGTAAACGACATCGTTTTGCTATCGCTATCTTCAAATACTCTCTGCTGATGAACAGTAGCTTGCGACTGGATATATCTTCTCTACGACGTCGCTTCCTCTTGCGTCTGGATGCAAGCAACCTGCTGATTGTTGCGACTGGATGACGTCACTGATGACGTCATCAACAACTAATCCATCTGCTGAATCTCCAGCACGACATCGCATCGTCTTTTGCGCTTCGCTTCATCTGCTGATAGCCATCTGCTGATTGTGATGACATCAAGGCTGATGTCATCACAGCTCATTCCATATCTACCGCATCTCTTCTCATCTGCTGAATCTTCCTGCTGATCACTGTAGCTTCCTGCTGAATGATGACGTCACTGCTGATGTCATCTATACTTAGCGCTCCAGCTGATTTCTTCATTGTTCCAGCTCCAGCTCCAGCTTGCGATTCTTCTTCTTCTTGAATAGCGACTGTTGATAGCATCAACAGTACTTATAAATGGAATCATCTTCTTCGATTATTTCTTCAGCAGACTTCTCAATACATGTACCAGGTGGTTCACTTCGCTCTTTAGCGCTTGCAGCTGGTTGTCATCGTTTCAGCTGGTTCATCATGCTCCAGCTGATTCAACTTGGCCATCGCCTGATTACGAACAACTGATTTAACTATGGACGTCTCCATAGTTCTAACAGATTATCTTGAATGAGGCCCATTGTAGTCGATACATTGTGCATCCGGGCGAGAAGAAGATGTATCATGCCTTGAAGTCTCACTATGGTGGGAAGGTATGAGGATTGATATTTCTGGATTTGTAGCTCGTTCTTTGAATTGTCAACAGGTCAAGGCCGAAAGTATGAGACCTGATGGATTTCTACAGAGTCTAGAAGTGCCCCAATGGAATTGGGAGCACATCGTCATGGATTTTATGACTCATTTGCCTCGATCGAATAGGGGATGTGATGCTGTTTGGGTTGTTGTTGACAGACTTTCGAAGTCAGCCCATTTCATTCCCTATGATGTGAGATGTTCGATGAAGAAGATGGTGAAGTTGTACATCGACCATGTGGTGAGATTGCATGGAGTGCCTGTTTTGATAGTGTCTGATAGAGATCCAAGGTTTACTTCCAGATTCTGGAAGAGCTTGTAGGAAGCGATGGGTACGAGATTGGCTATGAGTACAGCCTATCATCCACAGACAGATGGCCAATCAGAGAGGACCATTCAGATTTTAGAGGATATGCTGCGAGCTGTTGTGTTGGATTTCAGTGGTGGCTGGCAGGATTTTTTATCCTTAGTTGACTTTTCTTATAACAAAAACTACCAAGTGACTATCGGAATGACTCCATTCGAAGCTTTGTATGGTCGTAAGTGTAGATCACCTATCTGCTGGGAAGAGATTGGTGAGAAGAAGTTGTCTACTCCTGAATTTGTGGAGCACGATTGGTACTATTCATCCGAACCCTTCTCCGTTAGATTGCTTTTGATTTCTGCCGTTGTTTGGAGCGATATTGGTGGCACTTGGTTCTTCTTGCTTAGCTCTTTCGATTGATACCAGTTGGGAGTTGTGGATCGACTTGAGGAAGAGGAGCGAAGTAGTTGCAGGTTCGAGTAACTTCGCGAATTCCAGTCGATGGTTTTCTTCATTCAGATTTGAGTTTCTGGATTTGGGCTTCCGACAGCTTCTATTAAGCTTCGCCGTGAGTCAGTGAGGAAGCAGATTTGAGCAGGTCGTTGGTGCCGTGCCATGGTAAGATCTGTCGAGGTAGAATTGGGATTTGAGGTACGAATTGAGATAGATTTAGCAGCTTTGATATCAACTTTGGGATATTTCTTTCGTGTTTATATTGCTGTGATCTGTGAGCTGTTTGTTTATGAAGCTGCTTATGTGCTCTTATCTGTTTGATGTGCGTGTGAGTTATATGCATTGAATTAAGCATTAGTCTGCTGTGCATTTCACACATACATATTGAGCCTGATTCCCTTGTGAGCTGAATTCCTTTGCACGTTGTGATCGGCCGGCTGAGTCGTCGTGCCTGAAAGGTCCAACTCTGCTTTGATGTGGTGGTCGGCTGAGTCGTCGTGCCTGAATACCACAACCCTTTGATGGTCGGCTGAGTCGTCGCACCTGAAGATCGCAGGAGGATGATGAGATCTGCACAGCTGAGTCGTTGTGCTCTTTTTGCCTACCGATGATCCTTGGTAGCCCTCATGCATTGCACGTTTGGAATATTTGCATTGTCTGATACGACTGTACTTTATTGTGCTCTTCGTACTGAGGTTTGACCTTGTTTCCTTTCCCTGTTTTGGGCTGCCTTGGTCTGTATTGGCTTCGGCAGGTCCTACAGGTAACCAGGCTGGACAGAGTGGAGCTTCAGCTGGTCGATCCCCATCATTATTAGTGTCCCAGTGTTATGTATTTATATTGAGCCAGGGGATGTCCTGCGCCTATATTTTATTGAGGGGATCTGTAGTTGATTTACTACTTGTTATTTGTTACCTGTTGACTGGATATCTGAGTTTGAATTAAACTCATATTTTGATTATGAATTATATTAAGATGATGTTGTGGATCAGGCCCCACATTTCGAAAATTTTTAAGCCCTGATTTTGTCATTTCCGCTTAATTGTGTAATTATTTATGTAATAGCGCACCGGGCCTGACACACATGGTTTTTGCGCAGTTGAATACTAGATTGGCTATCAGAAAAAACAGTGACTTTACCTGTTAACATACTAATTTCATTTAACAGTCCCTTAAGCCATAAGGCTTCTTTCAAAGCCTCTGTAATAGCTATATATTCGATTTAGTTGTAGATAAAGCAACATTATGCTGGAGTTTGGATTTCCAGCTAACACATGCACCACACAGAGTAAACACATAAGAAGTGGTAAATTTCGGTTGTCTTTATCATTTGAATAATTAGAGTCTACATAGACTGTGAGTTCAACACCTCTATCACATTTAGAAAACATGAGGCCATAGTTCAAAGAGTGATTGAGGTATCTAAGGAGCCATTTAACTGCATTCCAGTGAACTACACCAGGATTGGCCATGTACTACTTAGGCAGCTTACAGAATAAGCTATGTCTTGCCTAGTACTAACCATATATACATAACAGAACCTATGACATTAGAATAGGGTACATCCCTCATGATATTTATGTCAGTTTCAGATTTATGACATTGATCTTTATTTAACATAAAATGAGCAGCAAGTGGGACAGTCACAGCAGTAGCATTAGACATACAAAATTTGTTTAAAACCTTTTCAATGTCGGAAGTTTGATTTAAACAAATGGTGGAATTATCACTATTTCTAATGATGTTCATGTACAGAATTCTCTTAGCATCTCCTAAGAACTTCATGTCGAATTTTGAACTCAGAAATGATCTAACATGATTGATTGCACTCATAGAAGACTGATTAAAAGCATATCATACACATAGATCAGCAAGAAAGTAGGCACAATTTCAGGGTCTTTGAAATACAAACAAGAATCATATGCACTTCTTTTAAATTTCAAAGATATCATGCATTCATCAACTTTTTATTCCACTGCCTAGGGGGATGTTTTAAACCATACAAAGATTTCTTTAGCAAGCACACATGATCAGGCTTAGATTTATCAATAAATCCCTCTGGTTATTTCGTATATATTAATTCATCTAAGTCACCATTTGTTTCAATTCCCAATCAAATTGAGCACACAAAGCAATCATAATTCTGACAGTAGTGAATTTTACAATAGGAGCAAATATTTCAGTATAATCAACCCCTTGTTTTTGTGTAAATCCCTTAGCAACTAGCCTAGCCTTATATCTAACAGTGTTACCTTCACTTTTGACTTTAAATAGTCATTTACAGTCCACAACAGAACAATTTGTTGGTTTAGGCACAAGTTCCCAGGTTTTATAACATGCAGGGAATTAATTTCCTCATGCATGGCAGTTAACCACTCAAAGGATTTGTTAGATTTTTAGGCTTCGTTGTAAGTCTTTGGTTCATTACTGTCGATTTCTTCAAATACATTAAAGGCATGAGATGTTAAATGGAAGTCTTGGAGCCTAGCAGACTGTTTTATATTCGTCCTATCCCTATCCCTAGCTAACAGATAATCATTTTGTGTGTTGTCATTTATAACTTCTAGATTATCAGGCATGGTTTCTGCAGTGTTAGGAAGTTCAGTTTCTTCAGGATCAATTTGTTCAATTTGTGAGGGTTCTTGATCATACAAGGTAGTAGGCATTATGTTCAGTGTCTCCACCTTATCAGGTGTATGCTCACTGTTAGGGGTTTGGACAGTTAAACAAGGGAATTCAGATTCATTGAAGGTGACATCCCTACTGTTTATAGTTTTAAAACCCGGTTCACCCCTAACCCAGAGTCTATACCCTTTAACACCCTCAGGATAACCTAGAAACACACATTTCACAGCCCTAGGTTCAAGTTTATCACCTTTCTTGTGTACAAAAGCAGCACACCCAAAGGTTTTTCAATAGGAGTAGTCAATTTCTTTACCATACCACACAAAATTCAGGACATTTTCCATTTAAGGGCATAGAAGGGGATCTGTTGATTAAATAGGTAGCAGTTAGCACTCATTCACCCCAAGAACCTTTTTGAAAGTCCTGAGGATACAAGCATACTTCTCACCCTTTCAAGTAAGGTTTTATTCATCCTCTATACAAACCCATTTTTTTGTGGGGTGTAGTGGTTTGTTTTATGCCTTTTAATACCAGACTGTTCACACAATTCATCAAACAGTGAGTTACAGAATTCAAGCCCATTATCTGTCCTAAGGATTTTAATTTTCTTACTGGTTTCATTTGCAATCATAGTTTTCCAAGTTCTGAATTTTTCAAACACATCAGATTTATTCTTAAGCAGGAAAACCCATAATTTTCTAGAATAGTCATCAATCACAGAGAGAAAGTATCTACCGCCCCCTTGAGTGGGTTCACTCGAGGGGACCCCAAACATCAGCATATATATAATCAAGTATTCCAGAACAGGCAGATTGTTTAGGTTTAGGAAGAGCAGGAAAGTTGACCCTATGGTGTTTATCATAATGCATGAATCAAACAAAGGAACATAAGACAGTTTATCATTACCAAAACAGCCTTGTTTGTGTAATATTTCTAGACCTCTAGAACTCATGTGTCCTAATATTTTATGCCATAGATCAGTCATATCAATTTTTTACAGAGTTCACACTGGTATTACCACAAACAGAATTTGCATGACAAACATATAAGTTATTAAGTTTTACAGCCTTAAATAACACCAATGATCATTTTATTATTTTCATACCCCAATTCCCCCTGCCCTCTAACCCCTCATCTTCTAGAGCAGCAGATGAATAAGATTGTTACACAGGGCAGGAACATGTCTAACATTCTTTAAAGTCAGAACATGACCAGTATCAAAATTTAGACACACATCTCCAATACCAGCAATTTTACACTGTTTCTCATTAGCTAGTGACACAAAACCGTTGTTCACATTTGTGTAAGTAGAGAAAACACTTCTTAAAGGAGGCATGTGATAGGAGCACCCAGAATCAAATGATCAGTCTCAGTCACAGAAGGAGTTTTCACAGAGTTAACAGAACCATCACATTCAATCATCATAAGAACATCACCGTAGTTTTGAACAGAATCAGTAGCTTTGTTTACTTGTTCATTCTGTGGTGAATTATTTTTCTTAAACTTATCTTTCTTAGGGTGAGGACACTCAGCCTTGTAGTGTCATTTCTCACCACAGTTATAACAAGTTCTGTTCCCTTTGTATTTAGGTCTTGACCTACTCCGGCTATTATCCCTTTTATGCCCCATATGGTTTCCATGTCTAGTCTTAGACCTACTCCTAACATGCATTACTTAACCCCCATTAGGTTTAGTTTCTTTGTAGCCTTAAGATCTAGTTCTTTACTTTTTAGACCACTAATTAATGTGTCTAGAGTAATTACATCTCTAACATATCCCTTTTATGCCCCATATGGTTTCCATGTCTAGTCTTAGACCTACTCCTAACATGCATTACTTAACCCCCATTAGGTTTAGTTTCTTTGTAGCCTTAAGATCTAGTTCTTTACTTTTTAGACCACTAATTAATGTGTCTAGAGTAATTACATCTCTAACATATTTTATAGCTGACCTTATATCAGCATAGTCATCAGGAATAGCGTTTAAGAGCACAATGGAGTGTAGTCATCTATGTCTTTGTCCCCTGTTAATTTGATATCCTGTATTAATTTGGTAAACACATCTAAATTCCCATCCAGGTCCTTATTTAAATCAAGTTTGAACCTACAAATTTTTTCAAGTAGGAACATTTTATTGGGCAGAGAAGTTTCAGTATATAATTCTTGTAATTTCTCCTAGAGGAGTTTAGCAGTGGCTAGTTTACCACATCTCTTTAATACAGAATCAGATAAGTTCAATATTATAGAAGAGTATGCAAATTCATCACCCTCTTTTCTTTTTGAGGCAGGGACATCCTCAGGATAAGCCTCGGTATCAATTGCCTCATAAACCTTTTGTTGTATTAAAATGCCTTTCATCTTTTGTTGCCAAATAGAAAAATCAGATTTACCATTAAATGGTTCTAAGTTATACGAGGTCATAACAGCCATTTTAACACAGAAGACAGATATGAAACTCACACAAACCAGGCAGCAGAATCAGCAGACACACAAAGTACAGCAGAATCAACAGTTTTGGAAAAAGGCTTAGAACAACAGGTAAATCCCCCAAAAACAATAAACTGTCAGCAACCACAAGACAGGCAGTAATTCTCAGCCAAGTCCAAAACAGTAAGCAGTAATACACAGCTAAGGACCAACACAACAGGCAATTCCAACCCAACACATTTGAACAGGTAAAAAATACAAAAGCTATGAGCACAAAGTAGGACCTGGGCAGGGGTTTCCAGGCACATGGGATTCTTCAACACGCTCAAGGTGTGCGGTCAAGGCGCCTTTGTACAGAACTCCCTATCTAGCCCAGTGGGGGATAACGTGAGATAGGCTCACGCTATCTGCCCAGTGGTACTTCAACACACAGTACCAATTTCAGGTACTGTACAGTGGATAGTACACTACACGCATGCAAAAGGCCGAGGGATACTTACAACCTAGAGGCCAACGCTCTAGGGTTAGGGTTCCCGTGAACTGGTATTCAACATCCCTACGAATTGGACACCCCACCGCCGTCGGATCTGGTTCCACGCTCGAAACTGAGCTCTGATACCACTGTAGAGGTTCTACTGCACCTACAATCAAACATAGAAAACAAAACAGTGGACACCCGAAGGAGTCGCGTTAGTATACAGTAAGATTATGCAAGAACAATAACAGTCGAGGACCAGATCTAGACAGATCTGAAGATTTGGCTCAGTCACCAAACCACAGACCCTTCACAATGACACCAGCGTCACACAGAGCTCAGAATAGGACACTGGTACGATGAGGGTAACACTTAGAACCCAGCCCTGTAACCACCCGAGGCCACAGCTACGCACAGAGGCAACCCGCAAGCCACTGGTACAAACCCCAAGCCCAAACCCATTATCTCTAGAGACCCGACCCTTCACAGAACTGAGAGGAGGCTCAGACAAGAAGAGATCGTAGTTCTCTCACATAGATCGACGGCGAAGCTCACAGAGAGGTCAAGAAGAAGAGAGACGACGGAGAACTAGGGTTTAGGGTTACACGAGAGAAAAGGGAGCTGCGTTATGCGTTAGCTGTATACACACAAAGAGAGTATATAACATATGGATGGCCATGATTCACGCCAAAAATCAAGCGACTCTGATGGTAAGTTTCTGTTGGGCTTGGGCTAGGTAATATGGTGGGATCGGGCCAGCAAAGGAACTTGGGCCACATTTCCCACGGTTTATGGTAGAAATAGTTATTTTGTTTAACTCGGAAGATTATTTTATGGTAGAGTCGTGCAAACATTGAACTTGATTTTGCAGTATAAAGGGAAACAATCATATTTTGGGTTCTCTTTTCTACCATGGGATGGGTGTTTCTGAGGTTGCCTACATGTCAACTGAACTGGGAAATTTTTTATCTTGATGATTGTTGGAGTTCTTCTTTTCCCGCTAATTGGCCTTTACATGTAAACCACCACCACGTTCAATTGAGAAATTTTGAGGAATATGATATTGATGAACAATTTGTTGCATTTTAACAAAGCATGTTGGTCATCCGAGATTTTTTAACATGATGTGAACAATTTTAACAAGCATGTTGGCCTTCCGAGATCTTTTGAACATGATGTAAACAAATCAATGGATCACGAGTGAATCGGGCAAGACTTGTTAAAAAAATCTCATTCGAATGTGTTCTTGATTTTATCGAGTTCAGCTTAATTTAAGTTATTTACTGTCCGCAAACATGTTCATTTATACTGGACAAGCTCAAGAGTGAGTTTATCTCATTAGAGCTCATCTACATATTATTAATTGTGTACATGATGTTAGAAATAGTTTATTCAGATACCAAATATTATCTCATTAAATAACACATATGTATTAAATAACACATATATGTGATTAAAATTTGATCATGTGCAATCTTTTATCTTTACTACATGGCCAAATATTGAGAGGTTTATATTTGCATAATCTATTAAGAATGTGAACAATCACAAAAAAGTAATAGATATCTTATCGAGATTTTTGTTAAGATCTTGATAGAGTTGTCTAGTTCATAAATCATCTATAAAAATAATGGCTCTAGGACCTTAAACATACACCTGAAATTATTCATACCATCATTTACAAGGTCTGGAGTGATTAGAAGCTTCTGTAGAACTTCTACGTCTCACTTTCTTCCAAATTGAAAAGATTTACACTAGATGATTTTGATCTGATTTAAGCAAATCCAATTAGCAGACTCACACTTAACAGAATAAACTCTGTTAGTTTACAAATAAAGCTCTAGATATTTATTTTCTGTGCACAAGAAAGCCTGAGCTGATTCACCTGTGCTGAATAACTACATACTGGGTGTGCTGATAGAGAGTTTTAAACAAAGAATATTTGGAATACTTTGATCTCGTTCTCTTGTCATATTCGTAATTTGGGTAACTTCAAATTTTCAATCATCTTGATATTTATAGTCTTGGGATCCAACCGTAATAAATTCAATGGTACTTTCAACCATTGAATCATCATATCCTTGTACTTGAGCATTTAATGCAGCCTGTATACTCCGTACTTATGCATTAAATGCTCTTCTTTTTAACCTTGATAAGGAAATCTTTGTACTCAACTTCATGTCATTATGCTGATTGTTGTCTTGCTTTTTCAACGTCTAGAAATGATCTTGAAAGTTAGATATCCCAATAATTGTACTTAGTTGATCGTTTTATTTGTCATGTTGTTCTGTTCCATAACGTGTGCTGAACTGTCCAATCTGTTCCAGCTGAAAAATAGTCGGATTTTCTTTTGAACACTACGACGCTTGAATCAACGTGCTCTTGAATGCTACACTTGAACTAATCTGCTCTTTAATGCTACACTTGGACTAATATGCTCTTCAACAATGTGCTTGAACCCTGAGTTGTTCTATTCAGTCCTAATCAGCTGGTCGTAGCCCAGTTGATCTGTTTTAACAAACTCTTCTTAGAAACTTTTATTATCACCAAATTTAACTTAAATTTTATCTTAAAACAATTTTCCTTTTTTTGTGTAGTCAAAACTTAGAATGATATGCTTTGAAAAAGAATAATCTTTAATTAAGAAATCAGTAAATTTTTACAAATGTTTGTATACAAGTATTTTCTCTATACCGTACAATCTAGCTCTTTATGTTCTAAGAAACTTTGCTGAAAATTGTTCAGCCGAGATTCTTCTTATTTTTCAAATCTGCTTCTTATGTCTTCTTACTGCCTTCCCCCTTTTCAGCATCATTACCTCTCTCAAACAGCACATCATCTCAGATAGCTGATTGCCAAGAGTGGCGACTTTTGCTGTAATCTCAATTCAACAACGATTAAACATAGTTGCTAAATGTACATGCTGCCTGGACTGAGTCTAGCGAAGAGCTACAGTAGATTGGTATTGCTCCGACAAGTCATGTAGCATAGTTCATCTGATTAGACATGTGTTCTTGAAATTTTACGTATCAGCTTTAGAAGATAGTTGTTTTACACGCAGATTGCTAATCGAATCCTTAAGGACTCAACAGTCTATCTTAGCGAAGCAATAGATTTATCACTGGAGGGAAGTTTTGGAATAGATTCATCAAGGGACCTATGAGGGACTAGCATTAAATAAGTTTCAAGAAATGGATCCAGCACCAGGTCTTCTTTCAAAGTGTGCTTAGAAGCGGCTTGAGCTGCAATAACTGCAATCTCTGTAAAATCTATAGAAACTATATCTTTCTATAAATTAACATCTCTTTGCTGTTCTGGCTGTGAAGAGGAGCAGTTGCTCCACTGTAGTCTCAGGGATTGAGCCTGATGCTCAGGTCTTAGTGGTTCTGCTGCTCTTCTCTAGTGGTCTCAGCATAGTTCTCTTCTAATCCTTGAGCCGGATGCTATACTCTATCAAATGGAGCTATTGCTCCTTTATTACTTGGAGCCTGTTGCTCCTCAAAACAAGTAATATAAGGACTCCTTTTCTTTTTTTAACAAGGCTGGGAGCTGCTGCAGTCGCTGAGAGTGTCTCCCCAGTAAGCTTAGCCTCAGATAGGATGGAGGGATCAAGCAGCAACACAGGTAGCCCAAACTGCAACCTGAATTGGCTTTACTCTAAATGGACTTCAGCAAGCTCTACCTCCAATATCTACAAAGTTAAGAGGTCTTTGGTTGTGGTTTGGCTCTCTTGTCAAAATGCTTCCTTCTTTCGCCCAAAAAGAACTGCAACATGCTCTCTTTCAATTTGAGCTCAACCAGTGACCTTCTGGTTAAAGCCTGAGACATCCCATCAGTCTCAGCCATTTTTAAGATCTAATCTTCAAGAGCGGATATCTTGAACAGGTTTCATTGACTATATCTTGTTTATACTCTAAATGGAACTTCACCCAAGCATCAAAGTTTTTGTCGTGGTTGTACAAACTGGGCCACTTCTTCCACTACAAGCCAGCAGGCTTCTTGTACTGGATTTGATTTGGCTTGCTCCAGGATGCCCTTCCCTTTATCATTTGGATTTATTCGGGGAAGATTACAAGTGACCAATTGATCTCGTTGATGATTATACTCTTAGTAGGAGGGACACTCTCAACCGATGGAGGCACAACAAAGATCGGTTGCTTCGACCTAGCTTGCTGGACTGGTGCAAACACCTGCTCTAAAGAGATCCTCTCCTCTGGATCAGAATGGTATGAACCAGATGACAGCAAGCACGACTTTTGCTTTGATGTATCCTTCCCACCTTTCCAGCATCCTTCTCCAGTGCTCCACTAACAAATTTCATAGATACACTCCCAGCAACATCTGACACCCCTGATGGGTTCTGAGTCACTTCTAGCTGTCAAGTGTGCTACCGAGGGGTACTTCTTCTACTACAGGAGCTCCAGCACCAATCTTGGAGGCTCCAACACCAATCTCACCACCAATTTCTTTTGTTGTAGATGGATTTCTTATTACTTCTTTACCTGTAACAATTGAAGAACAGGTGCTACTTTTACCAACAACCAAAGGCAACTCAGCAGCCACAGTATTATCTCCAATATTGTCAGGCCCGATGCTCTAATCAGAGGTTAATTACTCAATTAACACAAATATGGAAGCTTAAAAAGTGAAATAAAAATTTTCCTTTGTGGCCTCAATTGAGAATATTTCAAAAAATAAACATACTCCAAGTATATATTTTAACTCAAAAATCCACACAATAACACAGTACCAGGAATGTATACAAGTAGCTCAACCAATACAGATCTTAATACAACTATTCACGCAGGGCATCCCCTGGTAAACTAGTTCAATACATATACATCACTGAGACTCAAAACGGGACTCTACCAGCCGACGCACCACTCGGTCTAGTTGGATTACCTGAAGAACCTGAAAAGGCCAAACACAGGACCAAAGCAGTCCCAAAAAAGGAAAGAAAACGAGGACAAACCTCAGTACGAAGAGCACTCAAATAATAGCAATCAGAAAAGGCATGCAATATCTCAAGTCGTGCAATGCTTGAAAGGTTACCAAGAATCATCGGTAAATAAGGCACAACGACTCAGCTGGGCAATCAAAATCTCAAATAAATCATTGGAATCCAGATCACAACGACTCAGCTGGCAATCACAACTCAGTGAAAGCATATGATTCTTAGGCATGACGACTCAGTCGGCCAATCGCGACTCAGTGATGAATCGGTTCTCAAAGGAACGGGATCATATAATATGCATGAATGCAAGGCAAAATCAGCTTACAAACAATGCATGATAATCAAACATAAGAAAACCAGAAAATCATCAAGAACAGCACTGCTAAGCAAACTCAGATTATGGCCAGCACGCATACACAACACTCAATTCACGCTGGAAATATTCTCATGCTTATGTCAAAACTGTTAAATCAAGCTCAATCCATACCTTTTCACAGATCTTGTTACAATACCTCATCTCAACTAACAGCAGATCACACTTCTAGCTCTGCTCAAGTCTCTGCCGAGAAATCAAGGAAGAAACCACAAGAAATTACCTAATCTACCAAGATACTCAAGCAAATCAGCTCTACTCAAGCTTAACCAGCTCGCAGCCTAAAACCTAGCAGTCCAAACCAGCTACGTTTAGCCAACAGAGCACTACTCAGCTCAAAGATAAACTCTAAGAACAGAAACTAGCACTAGCAGACCCACGGTTACCTAACTAGAGCTTAAATCTGTTGAAAAATCTCAAGAACCAGCTCACGCAGTTCCTCAGCTATTATCTCTATCCGGCATCCTTCCGACTCCAAACTGGTACAAGAACGTTGGCCTCGAAGAGGGGTTTTCAACCAAGGTAACCTCACTCAAATCTGACCAGCCAATCTCCGGCAATCGGAAGAAGAAGTTATCGGGTGAACAGTAGCAACGAGGGTTTGAAGATATAAGTCGGGAACTCACAGGGAAGTAAGATATGTGTGTCGTAAAATAACTAAGTGTTGGTCAACACTTATAAATATATATACTCCCAGTCAAAGTTACAGTAAAGTCAAACCAGTTCAGACTTCACTACTGTAAAGGTTCAGGCAAACAACCAGCTTAGGGAGTACGCTGCTTTCACCAGCCCGCGCTCAGCTGGCCAGCACAGGTACTTCAAGCAACACACTTCCAGTTGGGATCACTCATACGAACCCTGTCTGCTCTACAGTGCTCAGATCAGCTCAGAACTCCCCACTGTTCCAGCTTAGGTACACAGACACCAAAACCAGACTGCGTTCCAACAGACCACCTCGGAGCATCTTGCACAACTCCAAGCTGAGTCCAGCTTGCACAACACAGGAAACCTCAAAGTTGTTCACCTCTAATCTGGTATCCCCGAAAGAAGCTCTACGAAACTGCCCAGATCAGAGCTATACTCTCAGTCCAGCTCATGCTCAATCTGATCCAACCCAAACCCGAAGGTTACCAACAGCTTGCGCCAATCCCATAAGCGGAACACTAACAGTTCACATGATACAATCCAGCTACAGGACTAATCTGTCCAACCAGCTCACACCAAAACTAGTCTTAGCTCAACCTCAAAACCCACCAGCAGACCTCTAAGCTGGTACCAGCTTACAATGGACTTGGAATAGTTTACTTCAATCAGCTCGTAACAGAACGGATTCCTATCATCCCGAACAGCTTGCAAAACCAGCTTTTCAACGAAACCCGGTCCAGCACACATCTAAGCTGGTCTCTTCACCAGCAACTTATCCAGCTGAAGTATCTACTTTGGTTAAACGCTAATCTGATCTGGTTAACTCATCAATTATCATATGATAATTCCAGTTCTCACATTCGTAACACCACCACCGATCTTCTTCTTCTTCTTCTTCTTCTTCTTCTTCTTCTTCTTCTTCTCATTCTTCTTATTCATCTTCTTCTTCTTCTTCCTCTTCTTTATCTTCTTCTTCTTCTTCTTATCAAATCTTTCTAATGCACTCCTGTTCCCCATTTTATTCTTCATTTTTGGTGCTCCTCTTCGTCCGATCCTCATTCCTTTTCTTGTACTTGATTGTACGCTCCTCTTCTTCAGTCCTCATCTTAGCCTCATCGAGCAACTTCTGTTCTTCTCCAATAGCTTGCTTCACCTCCAGGAACTCAGTAACCCCAATTGGTTCTTGGCTGCAGTCAAATTTTTTGTGTTTAAAATCTTCAAAGGGTGAAAAGCTGTCGACTCCCTAAGGTCGAAACCAGCACACTTCTCCAACAACCTACTAAGTTGTACAACAAATCCCTAAGATTACAGCAGTGGAGGCCACCATAGCAGTAAAGATCTCAAAGAGTGTTGGCGCAGTGGTGGATCCGGATCCTGCTCCCGGGGGACAGTGGAAGTTTTAAATATTTGAATGCCCGGGAACGGTCAATACATGAAAATAATATCTAAACATACATAGGATATTTAAATTTACCTTTGGAGACTAGGCGCCTAGCTCCGACCAGTCCACGAGGGAAATTGCCCTTCAACGGTTGAACGGCTGATAAATGCCCAATCTGGTGCACGACCGAATTCTCAAACCTTTGCTGGTTTGCACTAGAAAACCAGCAAAAGTTCTGCGGACGGAATCTCCACGCTGATACAGTCGGAATGAATTCTGACGATGGCGGCGGCAACGTCGGCGGCGGGCGGAGGAGGGCGAGAGAGAGGGGAGGGGAGCTGATGGGGAGAGTTGTCAACACAACTTGGTACATCTCAATGACTCCCCCAAGGCCCCTATTTATAGATTTTTCGTGGGCTTAAACAAGGTTAATGGGCTCAGGTCAGTCCCAGGCCCAGGAATCCATTGGCTTCAAGTCCATCGTAGTGGCTTCATCATAATTCCGATCAATGATCAGATCAGATCGATCTTCACAGTTTACAAAACTGAACATTATGATGTGAATACAATTTTTCGGATCAGCTAATCCAAAATATCAGTTATGCCCCTATTATCTAAAACGAAAGTCATACCTACCCAGCCAATTTTAGGAAGTCGCACTTCCATCCTCAAAAAATTGAGTATAATTTTCATACGGGAATTGAGAAACCAGTATTTGTGTGACCCTCAATGGTCCAGGGATACAACTATCCGTGAGTTCACAACTCTTTGTGACTCCGAAAACATATTTTCGGACTTATCCATCGGATTATGGTAAAGCGTCTAGCAAAATCACCCCATGATCCCCTAGGTATCACTGATAGTGCCTGCAAGAACCAATTGGTCATGGTTAGCATACAGTATGGTCCTTCAGCTCAAATATCCCGATCGAATCAACGGTCATTGACAAATCAAGAGTCTCTAGAGATTCGATAGACACGCATACATCTTGGTGATCAAATAGTGACATTGCATGTGCTACTAAGTAAATCCATTTACCTAAAACACATCTAATACTCTAGCCAGAGATTCGTCACACTATTATCTCTTCATATAGCACAGGATATCTTCGTACAAGGGCGAGCGGTGAATAAGCGACAACGAAGAATCGACTCCTACATGCATCGGGACCTCACCCAATCCTGCCACCTGTTGACCCCAACTGAGTCGGTAAACAGGTCAAAGTGAGGCACCTATCATGTAGAGTCTCAATGACGTTTTGAGTAGTGAGGACTAATCTGTACAACCAAGATCTCAGACTTAATCCACTCGATAAATGATAATCACTTGGAAAGTCCAAACAAAATTAGTTCGATAGATCACCAGGTCACTATCCATCTGCATGCTTAGTACATCACTATGTTCCCTACCAATGAAACGTGGTACTTTTCATCGCAGATGCTAGTCTCAAGCTCGGGCGGCCCTTATCCTCTTTTGGACGGTCCATTCGACTTGGAACTGGTTTAGAACACACAGTGACTATTAGATGTGTTTCATGATAGCCATCAAATCCACTATCACATCTAACATACACTATAGTGCATCAGGGTCTTTATCAAACAATTTTTTAATCATAATAATGAAGATAAAGAATGCCGTAAATATGCAAATTTCATAAATAAATAGCGTTTTACATAGAGTCAACAAGAACCCACATGCCACAAGTTGGGTAGTTGGGCACCTAATCTAACAATCTCCCACTTGCCCTAAATCCAACTAGACATAGTCCCATTGCTTCGCGATATTTTTCAAACAATGGTCCTCGCAAGGCTTCGTAAGTGGGTCAGCAATGTTTTCAGGTGACTCTATAGACTTCTATGTCACCTATAGCCACAATATCCCTGATTATGTGGTATTTTCTCAGTATGTGTTTTGATCTTTGGTGAGACCTAGGTGTCTTTGCTTGCGCAAGACTGAACCAACTCTTCAAGAATTACGCCCAACTCTTGGACGAAATTCCTCATCCAAACAGCCTCTTTTGCAGCAGCTGATGCTGCGATGTACTCAGCCTCAGTGGTTGAATACGCAATGGTTTCTTGCTTGGAACTCTTACAAGAGACAGCACCACCATTGAGCATGAATACAAATCCAGAGGTTGAATTCGAGTCATCTACATCGCATTGGAAGCTAGAATCAATGTAGCCTTCCAATTTTAGTTCACCACCTCCATAGACCATGAACATATTCTTAGTACTTTTTAAGTACTTAAGAATATCTTTCACAGCATATGCGACATCCGGTCTAATCGAGATCATACCATACATAATACTACCAATTGCCGAGGCATATGACACACGTGTCATACTCTCTATCTTCTTATCAGTCTTTGGACACATATACTTAGATAGAGTGACCCCGTGGCACATAGGTAGGTTTCGTCTCTTGGAATATTCCATGGAGAACCTCTTAAGTATGATATCTATGTTGGTGAACCATGGCGGATCCGGATCACGCCTCCCGGCGAGGCAGCGGAAGAACAAAAATTGGGCCGGGAGACGATCAATACAATTCTAAAACATGCAAACTATGAACCATTCATAGGGTGTTTTGTTGATTACCTTGCTGGCAACTCGTTCCTGGCTCCGACAAGTTTCGCGAGGAAACCGGAACTTCACGGTAGGCGGCAGTAGATTACGTCAATCAGGTCCACGACCGGAAGGGAGACTCCTTCGTCAGCCTACACTAGAAGGCCTGATGAGATCGGCGCGGACGGATTCTCCTCGTCAAGTTGGCCGGAACAAATTCCGGCGAAGCGAGGCGGCGGCGGCGGCGGGCGGCGGCGGCGGCGGCGGCGGCGGCTTTTGAGGAGAGGAGGGAGGCGGCCACTTAGAGCTAGGGTTAGGGTTAAGAGTTGTGATTAATGTGTTATGATCAAAGCCTCCTAATTCTACATTAAGTAGACAAGCAATAGACTTGGACCGGCCCAACGGGCCCGGGTCCAACGGATGAACATTCGGTTCATCCCTATCACCGTGACTTCATCGTAACTCCGATCGCCGATCAGATCGGACCGATCAACTCAGTTTCCAAAACTAAATACTATGATCTGAAAAACCATTTTTCAGAACCCCAGTGCAAAATGACCGTTTTGCCCTTCAGCAGCGGGAAATCACGATTTGACCCCTGTTGACTTTTAGGAAGTCGCACTCCTCAAAATCCTCTTCCCATGCTCAACATATTGAGCTCAGTATCCATGCGGGAATCTCGAATCCAGTACTTGTGTGACCGTCAATGGTTCAGGGATACAGCTAGCCGTGGGCCCACAACCATTGTGGCTCCGGAATCACAATCCTGGACTTGCCCATCGGATCATGGTAAGAGCGTCTAGCAACATCGCCCCATGATCCCCTAGGTATCACTGATAGTACCTGCAAGAACCAGTTGGTCGTGGTTAGCGTACAGTACGGTCCTTTCAATCCATATATCCCGATCAGATCAACGACCATTGGTAAATCGAGAGTCGCTAAAGATCCGATAGCTATGCATACATCTTGGAGATCTAATAGTGACATCGCGAGTGTAACTAGGTAAACCCATTTACCTAAAACACTTCTAGTACTCTGGCCAGAGATTTATACACTATTATCCCCTCAGATAGCATAGGATATCCACCCATGTCTGCGAGCGGTGAATCCTCGACAACGATGCATCGGCTCCTACATGCATCGGGATCTCACCCAATCCCGCCGCCTAATGACCCCAAGTGAGTCGGCAAACGGGTCAAAGTGAGACGCCTATCATGTAGAGTCTCAATGACGTTTCGAGTCGTGAGGACTAATTAGTACAACCAAGACCTCGGACTTATCCACTCGACAAATGGTAACCACTTGGAAAGTCCGAACGAGGGTAGTTCGATAGATCACCAGGTCTGTAACGCCCCAAAATCCATAGGACCACATTTATGCATTTTATTGATTTCATGGGCCAAATTGGCAATTTTAAATGTTATGTATCTGCTGATTTATTAAGGTTAGCAGGTAAGATGCGCTGCGGCTGGTACCAGCAGGCAACTCCAATGATCGATGCACGAGCTGGATTTTAATTCGATTGAAAAATGTTTTAAGGAGGTGAAATGATTTCTTTTGGAAAAGGTTTGGTACTTTACAAATTTAAAATGATATGAAGGGAATTTTACTAAACTTTAGAAGTGTGTCATGCTTGATTTCACAAGTAGCTTGCCACTAATCCCTTTCATATAAAAACCTGTTTTCAAAGTAAGATTTTCATCATTTGCAAAGAAAAGTTTTAAAGTGTTCTTCAAAACATTTCCAGAAGAGTTCGTGCGTTGCTCAAAGGGAGAATTTCTGCAGGAATTAGCTGCTACCGCAAAGCTTTGTTTAAGGCAAGTAAAAGCTGATCCTTTGCTACACCATTTGAAGCATATATTGTGTTTTTATGGATCTGCTTGACTGTATGTTTAATTTATGTTTAAAGTTCATGTTTGAAATGATTTAGACATGAAAAGGAAAGAAAGATGGGTTCGAAAATGATGTTTTGATGTTTATGATGCTTCCAGTATGTTTTCCAGAAAGTTTATGATGTTTCAAAGGTACTGAGGATTCGAATTTGTTTCCAGGATGCTATGAATGTTCTTCTCGCAGTAGCTGTAATATCAAGATTTGATAATTGTGTAATCAGTAGCAGCTGGTTGAATCATTTTAAAGTATGGTTTGATAGGCAACGGCTGATGGCTTAGTTGTTGTTTTGATATTACAAATGTCGAGTTATGTTCCAGCAGCTGTATCTCTTTGTTA
>KV004736.1:79313-103708 GCA_001598015.1 Dorcoceras hygrometricum
ATTCAGTTTTGGAAACTGAGTCGATCGGTCCGATCTGATCGGCGATCGGAGTTACGATGAAGTCGCAGCAATGGATATCGTCATTTGGACCCGGGCCCGATGGGCCGGTCCAAGTCCATTGTTAAGTCTATTTAATTAGACTTAATAGACTTCATAATTACACAATACTCCATAAAAAACCCAAAACCTACTTGCTAGCCGCCCCTCCTCTCCTCTTCCTCGCCGCCGCCGCCGCCGCCACGTGCCGCCGCCGCCGTCTTCGCCGGAAAAATAGTTTCCGGCCAACTCGACGAGGAGAATCCGTTCGTGCTAATCTCGTCAGTGCTTCTAGTGCAGCCTGACGAAGGAGTCTCGGATCTGGTCGTGGACCGGATTGGCGTAAACTACCGCAATCTACCGAGAAGACCCGGGTTCTTGAAACACCGGTTGGAGCCAGGCACAAGTGCCAGCAAGGTAGCGATTCTAAAACGACCTATGAATGACGATTGTTGATTGTCTGTTTTTCGTATTGATCGCCTCCCGGCACCTGTTTCTTGTTCTTCCGCTGCCTAGCCGGGGGGCGGATCCGGACCCCAACATTCTCTTGTATATCCATTTGCACCCAATAGGAATCATTTCTTGGGAGGCTTTATAAGAGTCCAAACTTGGTTCGAAAGCATTGAGTCAATCTCAGATTGCATTGCTTCAAGCCAAAAATCAGAATCAGCATCGAAAATTGCCTCCTTGAAGGTTCTTGGATAACATCCAACAGTTTGATTACTTTGATCCTCTTCAAGCAGGAAATCATCTCTAACAGGATCCCTAGGAACCCTTTCAGATATCCTAGGTGTGTCTATATCAAGGATTGGTTCTTGATGTGTGAGAGATTCACTTGGTACTTCAGTTGGTTCTCGAACTTCTATCAAATAGAAATTCCTTCCCCAAAAAGGTGGCATTTCTAGAAACAAACAATTTTGTTTCACTGGGATAGTAGAGGCAATATCCAATCAAATTTTTTGGATACCCAATGAAGTAGCATAAGATGGATCTATTATCCAGCTTATCTCCCATTTTCTGCTTCACGTAAGCAGGACATCCCCAAATCCCCAAGTATGAGTACTTGGGTGGCTTGCCCATCCATATCTCATATAGAGTTTTATCCACTGTCTTGGTACGGGTATTGTTCAACAACATTATTTCTTTTTCGATGGCATAGCCCCAAAACAAGGCAGGAAGTTCAGTGAATCTCATTATAGATCTAACCATGTCTATCAAGGTTCGATTACGACGCTCCGCTACACCATTGAGTTGTGGTGTGACCGGAGGGGTCCACTGTGAGAGAATCTCATTATTCTTAAGATAGTCTTGAAATTCGGCACTCAAGTATTCTCCACCTCAATCGGATCGAAGTGTTTTAAATACTTTTTCCCAATTGATTTTCTAATTCAGCCTGGAATTCGTTGAACCTTTCAAAGGATTTCGACTTGTGCTTCATTAAGTACAAGTACATACCTAGAGTAATCATCAGTAAAGGTGATGAAGTAAGTGTGGCCAGACTTAGTACCAATGCTAAGGGGCCACACACATCAGTATTGTGAGACCTGTGTTTTCGAAATCAGGTGTTGGTCGGGTTTGGACCAGCTGTTGGTCGATGTTCTTGGCGTAGCCATCGATTTTGCGTAAGTGTTGGAATCAGCAGCAGTAGTAGTAGGATCAGCCGTTGAGTGATCGCGTCAGATGTTGGTATTTTAGTCGTCGCGTTTTGGTAGGAAGCAGCAGCAGTGCTTCGTTAGATTTCAGTCGTTGGTGTATTAGCGCGTATCCAGCTGTTGCGAGAGACCAGCTGTTACGAGTGATCAGCAGTTGGAATGTTAGTTGCGATGATCAGCAGAGAGCGCTAACAGACTTTGAACCGACGACGTTTTATGAACAGGAACCAACTGTTGGTTTCGTTAGTGTGTTTTGTAGCGGGTAGCGAAACTATGTCGTTTTGATAAGTTGGAACGACAGCGTTTTTAGTGGAGCGCTTTGTACCAGCTGTTGGTTATGATAGACATCAGCTGTTGAGAGATTTGGTGCGTCGTTTTATTCAGCTGTTGGTAGCGAGGTGACGTGTCCCTCTGCAACGTCGTTTGGTTAATTTGGTGCGACGCCGTTTAGCCTTAGCGTTGTTTGAAAGATCAGCTGTTGGTTTGATCAGCTGTTGGTTAGAGACCAGCAGTGGCTAGTGGGCGACGTCGTTTTGTTTAGTTATTCGCTGTTTAGCGATAGGCAAAAGCTGATGCGAGATTTCAGCTGCTGGTTGGGAATATTAGTGGTGACGACTGTTTTGTCGGTGGAATCTGTTCTTGCTTCTGTCAGCTGTTGAGAAGTGTATTTAATAGAGGACTTTGCTGCTGTTCTCTATTATTGGTTCCCCGATACTTAGAAATATTTCCTTCGTTTCCAAATCTTGTAACGATACCCTAGTTACTATTCATCGTAACCTTATCCGTCCTCATTTCCGGTGGTAGACAACTCCGACGAGAGTGAGAGTGGTAGCGTTGGACTCCTCTCGCTAAGGCGCTTCGTTCTATACCTCTTTAGAAGGCTTTGGAGGAGCTGTAAGAGGATCGCAGGATCGCTAAGACATCTCCCTTGTGTAGTTTGTTAGCATAAGCGTTCCTGCCATGTCGGTAGTTCGTTGGGGTAAGTGAGAATTCTACCTTTAAGCTTTGTTAGAGCTTTCCGTTGAGTTAGGAAGGTAGATAAGCGCTGGTGGAGTTGTAGCTCCCAGCTGCTGTTGTTTTGTGTTTCGGCTTTTGAGCAGTAGCTTGTGTTTATTTAGCAGGTAACAGATCTGTGTTGCTCGGACTTCGTTGTGGCAGCTGCGTGTGATAATTGTATCTCAGGAGCTGGTGAGGTACGGATGTTGAGCTTGTGTTACGGCTGGAATTGGCATGGATATTATTTGTTTGCTGTGTATGCATTGCATTGTTGTTTATGTGCTAGTTTAACTGTTGCATTTCATACGCATTATCATTTCCATTCAGCTGTTGCAGCCATGCCTTGTTGTTGTTGCTCTGTTTTCTTACCAGGATGCGAGGGCGAGCGGCAATACCGCACACTCATCTCCTTGTTGGGATTTGTTAGCCCTCATGCACCGAGTGGTTAACTACCACAGTTCATGAGTTGGGCAACGGCAGGTTGAGTTGTTTGATGCATCTGGTATTCGGGTGTGGTGTAAAGACGAGCGGGTAATTCCCGTATGCTTGTACACACACCAGTGGCCACTATTCATTGCAGATTCTGTTGCGCTGTGCTTGATACTCCTTGTCTCCCTTCTTCGGTTGTAGCCTCCGGCTGTTGTCCCGTTCTTCATGCATATCATCTGCATTTTATCTTTGCTGTTTATTGCTATTTTATAGTTGCTCTCCGTACTGGGGTTTGACCCCGAGGTCCTCTGGGGCTGTTGTGTTGTTTGCCTGTTTGTTTTCAGGTATCCCAGGTTTTACTGCTGGTCGTGATTTTATCCCAGCTGTAGGTGCCCCAGGAGGTAGTTTGAGTGTCCCAGTTATGTATATTATCTATATGAACTGGTATCACCGCGGGTGGGATGTCCCGGGTGATGCTTAGATCTATATAGTTGGCAGTCTATCAGTACTTGTGTTTTATTCAACCGTTGGGCAATTATTGTACTTGACTGTTTGTGGTGTTGTGGATTTATAAAACTGGGATTATTTTGAGTATTGTTGTATTTTAAATTATGTTATTTTTCTGTCAGGCCAAAAGCAAAAATTTTAACCACTTTTTAGTAGATTCCGCTTGTGTTTGTGTGGTTTTACTCTGATGTGAGCACGAGGACTGAAATTTTTGGTATCAGAGCTTAAGCTGGGTAAGATCGATTTCTTTGATCACACTTGAGTCTAGGCACAGTGTCGTGTGTTGTTTGTGCTTGACTATGTGATTTATGTGCTGCATATTGTTTGTGTTATGTGCTATCTATGCTGTATTTGTTATGTGTTATCTTATCCTGTTTAGTGCCTTCATAGAGAGATGCCGCCTAGACGTAGGGGTAGAGGTAGAGGGCAGTTTCAGGACGAGTCTGGAGATCAGAACGAGGATCAACGTAGTTTCCCTTCCCGTGGTCGCGGTAGGCGAGTGGAGGATGAAGTTGAAGACTTGACAACCCGTGTGGAGAGCATGGAGATTGTGATGGCTAGGTTCCAACGGATGAGTCCCCAGATCTTTAACGGTGACGAGTCTAGCGAGGATGCGGATTCATGGTTACAACACATCACTGGTTTGTTTGATCGTGTTCAGTACAATGATGTACTTCGGTTGAGTTTGGCGACCTTCCAGTTGAGGAAGAGTGCGGAGCGTTGGTGGCGTGGTGCTTCGAGGACTCTAGAGGAGACCGGTGTGGAGATTTCTTGGGATAGCTTCTGTGTTGCCTTTCGGCAGGAGTACGTCCCAGAGTCGTACGTGAACTCTCGTGAGCGAGAGTTCGATCATTTGGAGAAAGGTATGATGTCGGTGCGTGAGTATGCCCGTAGGTTTTCTTCTCTGTTGGCGTATGTCCCGCATGTTGCTGGCCGGGAGAGGGCCAAGAGGACCAAGTTTCTTGAGGGTTTGAATGAAGAGCTATATACTTTGGTTTTGTCGAGCAAACCGAAGAGTTATGCAGAGGCTGTGGATAGTGCAATTGATATCGAGGAAGGTCTGTGGAGCCGGAGGTCACGTGCTAGACCTCAGGGTGTTCAGGGAGCGCAGTCTTCTCAGTCTTCACAGTCAGCTCATCAACCCCAACAGCAGCAGCAGCAGTTGGCTCAGCAGTCTGGCCGTCAGAGGTTCCGACCTCGTGGCCATCAGTTTAAGAAGAAGTATGGTTCTGGCAGCTCTAGTAGCAGTGGTTCTAGGGCAGAGTTCTGTGGCTTCTGTGGAGGCAAGCATTCGTCGACTCAGTGCGTTGGTGTGCAGGGCTCTTGTAATATCTGTGGTCAGTATGGGCATTTCGCGAGGGTGTGTCCGTTGGCCGGATCGCAGCAAGCCGCAGCCCCACCTCAGGGTCGAGGAGGATCGTCTTGGGGTCGTTCCCCTCAGTTTCCGCAGCCTAGGGTTGGAGAGACACAGTTTAGGCCGTTTCAGTTGCCTGGTCCTTCGCGTTTCGGACAGTCTTCTCAACAGCATTTCTCTGGACCCCAACATGCTCAAGCGAACAGCAGGGTGATTTCAGGTACATGCCTTGTCTTTGATTTTCATGCACGAGTGTTATTTGACACTGGCGCTCGCATTCGTTTATTTCTGATGCATTTGTGGTCGAGCATGGTCTGCATACCACTTATTTGCGCGATGTTGTGTCTGTTTCTACTCCTGGCGGTGCGAGCTTGTATTCCCAAGAGGTTTTGATGAATGGCATTCTGAGTTTTGGTGAGCATGTGCTAGTGGCGAATTTGTTTCGTTTGTTGTTGTGGGATTTCGACTGCATAGTGGAAATGGACGTGTTGTCCAGTTATAGGGCCTCCGTGGATTGTTTCCATGGGACCGTGCATTTTAGGCCTCAGTCCGGTGAGAAATGGAATTTCTACGGTGTTGATTCCCAGTCGAAGATTCCGCTAGTCTCAACGATGGAGATGTTCAGCTTGTTTTCGGCGGAGAACGCTGATTTTATGATTTACGCGTTGGATGCATCTTCTTCTTCGCATGTGCAGCTCAGTGACGTTCCAGTGGTGCGTCATTTTCCTGATGTGTTTCCGGAGGAGATTTCTGGTTTTCCTCCGAGGAGGGAGATTGACATTAGCATTGATTTGGTGCCTGGCACAGCTCCGATTTCGCGTGCACCATATCGATTAGCGTCTGCTGAATTGAGAGAGCTCAAGGTGCAACTGGATGACTTGCTGGAGAAAGGTTTTATCAGACCTAGCATGTCGCCGTGGGGAGCGCCTATCTTGTTTGTCAAGAAGAAGGATGGCACAATGAGAATGTGCATTGACTTCTGTCAGCTGAACAAAGTTACTGTTAAGAATAAGTACCCGTTGCCGAGGATCGATGATTTGTTTGATCAGTTGCAAGGTTCTGCTGTATATTCGAAGATCGATCTACGTTCAGGGTACCATCAGTTGAGAGTTAGAGATCAAGATGTCGTGAAGACTGCTTTTCGTACTAGGTACGGGCATTTTGAGTTTCTGGTAATGCCTTTCGGGTTGACAAATTCTCCTGCAGTCTTCATGGATTTGATGAACCAAGTCTTCCGAGAGTTTATAGATCAGTTTGTGATCGTATTCATCGACAACATCTTGGTGTATTCGAAGACTACTTTGGAGCAGAAGGAACATTTGAGAGTTGTTCTTCAGACGTTGAGGGACTCGCAGCTGTATGCCAAGTTTTCTAAGTGCGAGTTCTGACTGGATCGCGTTGTGTTTTTGGGTCATGTGATTTCAGCGGATGGCATTTCTGTGGATCCCAGTAAGGTTGATGCTGTTTTTTTAACTGGGAGCGACCTAGGAATGTGTCTGAGGTTCGTAGTTTCTTGGGTCTGGTTGGATATTACCGTCGTTTTATAGAGCGTTTCTCTAGTATAGCTAGGCCGATGACTCAGTTGACTCAGAAAGACAAGCGGTTCGTTTGGACTGAGCAATGCGAGAATGCTTTTCAATTGATCAAGGAGAAGTTGACTACTGCGCCTGTGTTGGCTTTGCCGTCTGGTTCAGGTGGCTTCGTCGTGTGTTCCGATGCTTCGCTCAATGGATTGGGCCGTGTGTTGATGCAGCATGGTCGAGTCATTGCGTATGCCTCATGGAAGCTGAAACCGCACGAGACTTGTTATCCAGTTCATGATTTGGAGTTAGCGGCTGTGGTCTTTGCGTTGAAGATTTGGCGCCACTATCTGTATGGCGAGCAGTTCGTGGTGTACTCGGACCACAAGAGTTTGCAGTATCTGTTTTCGCAGCCTGACTTGAATATGAGACAACGTATGTGGATGGAGCTGCTGAAGGATTTTGATTGCGAGATCAAATACCAGCCTGGGAAAGCTAATGTAGTGGCTGATTCGTTGAGCAGAAAGGCTCAAGGAGATATACTTGCGTCGTTGTATATTTCTAAGGACTGTGAGCATCTTAGCACTACGGGTTGGAGGTTTTACCCGACTGAAACTATGTTGTGGTTTCTTCTTTTCAAGTTGAGCCACAGATCATTTCGAGCATTAGAGCCGCTCAAAGGACAGATCCTTCCATCCACGAGTTGAAGTTGAAGGTCAGGGATGGACAACTTGAGGACTATTCTATTTTGTCTGATGGTTGTTTGCGTTTCCGTGGTCGGTTGGTTGTGCCCAACTTGATAGATATTTGGGAGGAGATCCTTAGAGAAGCGCATTGCAGTAGAAACAGTGTTTATCCTGGTGCACGGAAGATGTACCATACGTTGAAGCCGCATTTTTGGTGGGCTGGTTTGAAGAGCGACGTTGCTGATTTTGTTGCTCGTTGCTTGAACTGACAGCAGGTTAAGGCTGAGAGGATGAGACCTGGTGGTCTGTTGCAGAGTTTGGAAGTGGCCCAATGGAATTGGGAGCACATAGCGATGGATTTTGTGACGCATTTGCCTCGTTCCAGCAGAGGTTGCGATGCGATTTGGGTTGTAATCGACAGATTTTCGATGTCTGCACATTTTATTCCCTATGGTATGACGTTTTCGTTGACGAAAATGGCGATACTGTACGTTGATTTTGTGGTTAGATTTCACGGTGTGCTTGTTTCGATTGTTTCAGACCGAGATCCAAGGTTTACTTCCAGGTTTTGGAAGAGTTTTCAAGCAGCTTTGGGTACCAGATTGGCCATGAGTACAGTGTATCACCCCCAGACAGATGGTCAATCTGAGAGAACTATCCAGACATTGGAGGATATGTTAAGAGCTGTTGTGATGGATTTTGGTGGTAGCTGACAAGACGCGGTGTCTTTAGTTGAGTTTTTTTACAATAACAGCTACCAAGTGACGATTGGTATGGCGCCGTTTGAGGCTTTGTAGGCAGGAAGTGCAGATCGCCAGTATGTTGGGAAGAAGTGGGGGAGAAGCAGCTGTCTGCCCCAGAATTTGTGCAGTAGATGAAGGATCATGTGGATATGATTCGACAGCGGATGAAAGCTGCCCAGGATCGCCAAGCCAGTTATGCGTATAGAAGGCGTCGACCTCTAGAGTTTTAGGTTGGTGATCTCGTTTTCCTTAAATTTTCTCCGTTTCGCAGTGTTATGCGCTTTAGACACAAGGGAAAGTCTTGGATCTGTTTTGACAGATCCTAATTAAGTTTTGAATTACACAAAACCTGTTGTTGTTATTCTAACAATTCTACTCTAAGTGCGCAGATTTCAGGTCGAAGAATATATTCAGCAGATGGTTCACATTATAAATGTTCAGCAGTTGGTTTGATGTTCATGGATCAGCAGTTGAATTAGCGATGGAGACGTCCAGAGTCGATTCAGTTGTTTGTAATCAGGCGATGGCCAAAGTTGAACCAGCTGGAGCATAATAATCCAGCAAATGATGAAGATCAGCTGCAAGCGCTAAAAAGCAAGTGA
Source organism: Dorcoceras hygrometricum (assembly GCA_001598015.1). Lineage (NCBI taxonomy): Eukaryota > Viridiplantae > Streptophyta > Magnoliopsida > Lamiales > Gesneriaceae > Dorcoceras > Dorcoceras hygrometricum. The sequence goes on from KV004736.1 coordinate 87,839, forward strand.
ACCAGCTGGTACATGAATAGAGAGGCGCGCTGAAGAATTAGTTCGAAAGAAGATTTCGTTTATAAGTACTGTTGATGAATCTATCAACAGTCGCTATTCAAGAAGAAGAAGAAGAAGCGTAGATGGAGCTGGAACGATGAAGTTCATCAGGAAGCTACAGTTGAAGATTCAGCAGATGAGAAGAGGCGCTAATTTGGATTGAGCTGTGATGACATCAGCCTTGATGTCATCACAATCAGCAGATGGATTTCAGCAGATGATGCTAAGCGCAAAAGAGAAGCGACGTCGTATTGTTATTTCAGCAGATGATGAAAATCAGCAGATGGAGAAAAGTGCAAAAGCTGAAGCGACGTCGTATTGAGAATCAGCAGATGAAGCGAAGCTTGAGTGTAGAAGCGACGTCGTGTGGAGATTCAGCAGATGGATTAGTTGGTGATGACGTCATCGGTGACGTCATCCAGTCGCAAGATTCAGCAGGTAGCTTGCATTCCAGACGCAAGTTGAAGCGACGTCGTAGAGAAGATTCAGTCGCAAGCTACAGTGCAATCAGCAGATGCTATTTGAAGATAGCAAAACGATGTCGTTCACATAAGTTGATACGACAGCGTTTTGCTATTGCTATATTATTCAGCAGGAAGATGTTGCGATGGAAATAATCAGCAGGCGCGAAGATTCAGCAGGTAGCAACAGTACTTCCAGTCGTTGTGAAATCCAGTCGCAAGATCCAGTCGCAAGATTCAGTCGCAAGATTCAGCAGAAGCGCAAGAGAAGCAGTAGTCGATTTGGATCAGCAGGAGCGAAGCAGTTGACAACTTACGAAGAGTTGCGAGAGCTGGATGTCAACTGCTGAGCTCAATTCAAATGGAGAAAGCGACAGAAGCCTGCAAAAGAAAAGGTCGCAAGTACTTTTACTTTTCAGAGGATGTTTGCACGCATATGGAAAGAAGACAAATTAGCCTTCAAAATAATCTGAAGTGAAGCTGTCAACTAATCATTCGAGAGAGAGTTTCATTGCAGTTGACAGTGTAACTAGAATTAGCTTGTTAGAGCATTTCCCTCGTGTGTGAGAAAAACAGAGAGTTGAGCGTTCATTGTATCAATCTCACACACCCGGATTCATTCACATCTTTCTTCTGGAGCAAAATTTAGAAAGGTTTTTTAACAACGCGCTCAAGTTAGTATCAGCAACTTATTGTTGAGAGGATTGGCCCTTTGGCGTATCGGCTGTTGTTGCCACCAGAATTATCTTCTCTACATGATGTCTTTCATGTTTCCATGTTGAGGAAGTATGAGCCAGATCCGTCTCATGTGCTGAGAACTGACGAGGTTGAGCTAGATCAGACGTTGAGTTACGTTGAGTGTCCCTTACGGATCCTAGATAGAAAAGAGAAACAGTTGAGGAAAAAAACCATTCCTTTGGTAATGGTGCAATGGAGCAAACATGGTAGGGAAGAAGCTACCTGGGAGTTGGAAGAAAAGATGCAACGTGAATGGCCGCATATGTTTGCGTGAGTGTTGCATCAGATTTCGGTAATTGTTTGCTCAGTTATCTTGAACTCTTGGGTTCAGTTGAGTTGTTCCTGGAATTGTTGATTTCGAGGATGAAATCGTGTTTTAGTGGGGGAGAGATGTGAGACCTGTGTTTTCGCAATAACGTGTTGGTCGGGTTTGGACCAGTTTTTGGTCGATGTGCTTGGCGTAGCCATCGATTTTGCATAAATGTTGGAATCAGCAGCAGTAGTTGTAGGATCAGCCGTTGAGTGATTGCATCACCTGTTGGTATATCAGTAGTTGCGTTTTGGTAGGAAGCAGCAGCAGTGCTTCATTAGATTTCAGTCGTTGGTGAATTAGCGCGTATCCAGCTGTTGCGAGAGACCAGCTGTTGTGAGTGATCAGCTGTTGGTATGTTAGTTGCGATGATCAGCAGAGAGCGCTAAGAGACTTTGAAGCGGCGACGTTTTATGAACAGGAACCAGCTGTTGGTTTCGTTAGTGTGTTTTTTAGCGGGTAGCGAAACTATGTCGTTTTGATAAGTTGGAACGACAGCGTTTTGAGTGGAGCGCTTTGTACCAGCTGTTGGTTATGATAGACATCAGCCGTTGAGAGATTTGGTGCGTCGTTTTATTCAGCTGTTGGTAGCGAGGTGACGTGTCCCTCTGCGACGTCGTTTGGTTAATTTGGTGCGACGCCGTTTAGCCTTAGCGTTGTTTGAAAGATCAGCTGTTGGTTCGATCAGCTGTTGGTTAGCGACCAGCAGTGGCTAGTGGGCGACGTCGTTTTGTTTAGTTATTCGCTGTTTAGCGATAGGCAAAAGCTGATGCGAGATTTTAGCTGCTGGTTGGGAATATTAGTGGTGACGACTATTTTGTCGGTGGAATCTGTTCTTGCTTCTGTCAGCTGTTGAGAAGTGTATTTAAATAGAGGACTTGGCTGCTGTTCTCTATTATTGGTTCCCCGATACTTAGAAATATTTCCTTCGTTTCCAAATCTTGTAACGATACCCTAGTTACTGTTCATCGTAACCTTATGCGTCCTCATTTCCGGTGGTAGACAACTCCGACGAGAGTGAGAGTGGTATCGTTGGACTCCTCTCGCTAAGGCGCTTCGTTCTATACCTCTTTAGAAGGATTTGGAGGAGCTGTAAGAGGATCGCAGGATCGCTAAGACATCTCCCTTGTGTAGTTTGTTAGCATAAGCGTTCCTGCCGTGCCGGTAGTTCGTTGGGGTAAGTGAGAATTCTACCTTTAAGCTTTGTTAGAGCTTTCCGTTGAGTTAGGAAGGTAGATAAGCGCTGGTGGAGTTGTAGCTCCCAGCTGCTGTTGTTTTGTGTTTCGGCTTTTGAGCAGTAGCTTGTGTTGATTTAGCAGGTGACAGATCTGTGTTGCTCGGACTTCGTTGTGGCAGCTGCGTGTGGTAATTGTAGCTCAGGAGCTGGTGAGGTACGGATGTTGAGCTTGTATTTCGGCTGGAATTGGCAAGGATATTATGTGTTTGCTGTGTATGCATTGCATTGTTGTTTATGTGCTGGTTTAACTGTTGCATTGCATACGCATTATCATTTCCATTCAGCTGTTGCAGCCATGCCTTGTTGTTGTTGCTCTGTTTTCTTACCAGGATGCGAGGGCGAGCGGCAATACCACACTCTCATCTCCCTGCTGGGATTTGTTAGCCCTCATGCACCGAGTGGTTAACTACCACAGTTCATGAGTTGGGCAACGACAGGTTGAGTTGTTTGATGCATCTGGTATTCTGGTGTGGTGTAAAGACGAGCGGGTAATTCCCGTATGCTTGTACACACACCAGTGGCCACTATTTATTGCAGATTCTGTTGAGCTGTGCTTGATACTCCTTGGCTCCCTTCTTCGGTTGTAGCCTTCGGCTGTTGTCCCGTTCTTCATGCATAGCATCTGCATTTTATCTTTGCTGTTTATTGCTGTTTTATAGTTGCTCTCCGTACTGGGGTTTGACCCCGAGGTCCTCTGGGGCTGTTGTGTTGTTTTCCTGTTTGTTTTCAGGTATCCCAGGTTTTACAGCTGGTCGTGGTTTTAACCCAGCTGTAGGTGCCCCAGGAGGTAGTTAGAGTGTCCCAGTTATGTATATTATCTATATGCACTGGTATCACCGCGGGTGGGATGTCCCGGGTGATGCCTAGATCTATATAGTTGGCAGTCTATCAGTACTTGTGTTTTATTCAACCGTTGGGCAATTATGTACTTGAATGTTTGTGGTGTTGTGGATTTATAAAACTGGGATTATTTTGAGTATTGTTGTATTTTAAATTATGTTATTTTTCTGTCAGGCCAAAAGCAAAAATTTTAACCACTTTTTAGTAGCTTCCGCTTGTGTTTGCGTGTGATGTGAGAACGAGGCCAGACAAGTATGTATCAAATCCAATAGGTCTTGAGCACGTTCAGGCTTGCCTTTGAAGGGCAATTTTTATCATTTTTCCTTTGAGACAGGACTCATAAGTTGGTAAAGAGTTAATATCAGACATATTAAACATGTCGCTCCTAACCAACTTATTCATCCTCTTTAACGAAATATGACCTAGCCTAGCATGCCAAAGTTGTGCCGGGTTGTTAAGATAAAATTATAAGTTTGGTGATAACACAATCAAGACAAAGAACTGAATATAAGGCTATCAGATTTGAACGTCAAGTGATCGGGTTAAGGAATTAACTGATTAGGCGTTTCTTTCAGACCAGATCAGAGTATCTCAGATCCGAGTGTATTAGAGCGTTTCAGAGCAAATTCAGAGGTTTATATAACATAATTAGAGCAGGACAGAATTCAGTTTAGTCCAGATCAGAGGCTTCTAAGGTACAGAACATAGAGGTATTTCAGATTAGACAAAGGTACAGATAAAGAGAGAAAAAGGGAATAATTCGTAAAGGAGAAAGATCTTGAAGCTCATATATATACGAAAGCAGATTTGAGATCAGAGACGAAGAATATTTTAGATCCGAAACAGATTTCAGATCACAGCTTCAGATCTTAACAACTATTTAATCCCATAGGATTCAACGATTGAGATTAAAGCATATAAAGCAGGTAAGACAAAGTGAATTAAAGCTATTCAAGATCAGAGCTACTTAGAGTATTTTGTACATGACGCAGAGTTTGTACAGTCGATGTTTGCCAATTTTGGTATAAAGTCTACAAAGCTCTGACAACTGCCGACAAATCTCTACACAGCATTAATGGCGCAATTAATGCTCTGTACGATGAAGATATTCTAATATGGTTTGTGTCTACTGGCTCATTTAATGATCGAAGATGGATGATTATATATAGCTAAAGTAATTCAAGCGGAAAAACTCCTGGTTCTTCATGCGTCCTACGATTTTCGATATTCATCTCTCAACTCTCGGGATAAAAATCTTTCAAGTCTCAATCTATTTGATATCCCAGCTCTCAAATCTCGAAGAACTTCCAAAAAGCTTTTCAATTCTTAACATTCGAGGTTTCCTTCTGGTTTACATTAGAAAACGAGTCTTATTGTATAAGAAACCAGAAGTTTTACAAAATTTGTTTGTGTTGTAATCGTTAAAATATTCAGATCAGAGTCTGTAAAGAACTTGCTATTTCAGGAAGTTCTAAAATACGTTTGTTTGTAATCAGCAGAAGAGTCTGCGTTGTATCTGGTGCTAGAAGTTCACTTTAAGCGAGGCTTAAGTGATTGGGTGTTTGCAGAAGCTGTAACCATCAAAGTCTATATAGTGGAACCTTCCTGAAAAGAAAGAAGGGAAGACGTAGGATATTAATATCCGAACTTTCAGAAACAAACTCTTGACTTTATATATTTACTTACTTGCATCGTTATTTATTTACTGTTCACTATTTAATCAATTTATTTTCGCACTATATTGTTGACCGAGAAAACATATTTGAAATAAGAGTCTCAAAGCTGGTCACTCAGTTTTGAGTTGAGCACAGGCTTGTAAAAACGTTTTTAAAAGGATTTGAAATAGTAAAATCTAAGGAGTTCATTCAAACCCCCTTCTGAACTCCTGGGCTTATTTTGTTGCTATATTCGATCATATTGATCCTATCAATTGGTATCAGAGCCTTGTCATCTCAGTTATTGAACAGTCTGATCTTTCGTGCTTATATTCAAAAATGTATACTTCTTCAATAAAATTCCTATGTTTTCTAAGGAGGAGTATGATGACTTGAAGATCAGTTCATTCAAACCCCCTTCTGAACTCCTGGGCTTATTTTGTTGCTATATTCGATCATATTGATCCTATCAATTGGTATCAGAGCCTTGTCATCTCAGTTATTGAACAGTCTGATCTTTCGTGCTTATATTCAAAAATGTATACTTCTTCAATAAAATTCCTATGTTTTCTAAGGAGGAGTATGATGACTTGAAGATCAGGATGCAAGCCCATCTTGTGGCTCCAGATGATGATATGTGGTTCGTCATAACAGATGGACCCAAAAGATCATGAAGGCCAACACGGCCATAGCCATTACTGCTGGTGCTCCACAATGGATAGAAAAGACCAGATTTGAGTATACAGCGGAAGATAAGAAGAAGGAAAATTTGGACAACGTAGCAAATGATATTCTCTACAAGACGTTGGACAAAAATATGTTCAGCAAAATAAGGACATGTGCTACTGCAAAAGAGATCTGGTAAAAGCTGACACAACTCTGTGAAGCAACGATGAGACGAAAGAAAATAAGCTGACTGTTGCCCAGCAGAAGTATGAATCAATCAAGATGAGAGAAGGAGAGACCATGACAGAGTTCGACGAGAGATTCAGCTCTATCGTGATCGAGCTGACAAGCCTTGGAAAAGAGTATACCAACAGAGAACTGGCTCTTAAAGTGATGAGAGCACTGCCAAGTGAATGGGGCGTGAAGACGATGGCAATGCGAGAATCAAAGGATCTGAACAAGCTGGAACTCCATGATCTATTCGCTAATCTTAAAGCTTATGAGTTCAAGCTGGAAACCAGATCAGAGGCTGGGCCATCAACCTCACAACCCACGAAGGCTCTTGCTGTCACAACTTCAGAATAGAGCTCACCAAGCAAGACAGCAGAGCAAATTAGCAATGACATCATGTCCCTCTTCGTAAAGAAGTTTGGGAAATTTATAATAAGATCTCAAAACCCTTATTTTAATTATAACAATGCATATAAATCTAAAAATATTTCTATTGATCAAAATTGTTATAACTGTGGCAGACCAGGGCATTTTGCAGCTGATTGCAACAGGCCCAAGAAAGATGATAAGCGGTCCACAGAAATAAGAAGAAAGAACAGATATGAGAAAAAGCCCCACAAAAAGAACGACCGAAAGGTACTTGTTGCTGAGGAGAGCAACAACAAATAGGCAGACTCATACTCTGAAACAACATCAAGCAGCTCTTCAAGTGAGAGTGAGAAGGAAGAAGTCCACTGCTTGATGGCGAACCAAACTACTGATGATGAGGTATTTGATTTCTCAAACAGTGATTTTACACGAGGACCTCATCACCGCACTAAATGAGATGGTCCATGAGTGCAGACTATCTCAAACATTATAGGAAATTAAGGCGGAAAACAGATGTTTGAAAAATAGTTCAGTCGAACCAAGCACTGCTCAGCTTGGGGAAACTGACAGTTTACAAACTGAGTTGAGTAAGCTGAAAATTGAGAATGACTCTTTGAGAACAAAGTCTTGTGAACTCTCATCCGAAAGTGAAAGATTAAATTAAGTGATGAGTTCCTGGATTAAGTCTTCGATTTCCTTGAGTAAGCTGCATGAAACCCATAAGCCATTAAATGACAAAACTGGCTTAGGTTTCGACTGTGTTGAAAGCAGCTCAGAGGAAATATGTACTCAGTCAGATCTGGTTGATGACAAATTCAAGAAAATGAATTTTGTCAAAGCTAGTGTGATACATGATGCTTATGAGTCGGTCAAGTATGATGACCAAATCACTAGACAGCTGAACCAAAAAGGTAAAAATGGTATTGGTTACATCAAGCCAGAGAACTGTAAGCCCAGCTGGCGAAAGCAGCTCAGAGGAAATATGTACTCAGTCAGATCTGGTTGATGACAAATTCAAGAAAATGAATTTTGTCAAAGCTAGTGTGATACATGATGCTTATGAGTCGGTCAAGTATGATGACCAAATCACTAGACAGCTGAACCAAAAAGGTAAAAATGGTATTGGTTACATCAAGCCAGAGAACTGTAAGCCCAGCTGGCTAACAAACAGACTTGATAAGGATAAGGCGAAAGCTGTACCTAATTCGTCTGTTCCGAACCAGCAAAAGCGTGGTTCGAAAAAGGCTAAATGGGTAAAGGTTCAGCCCAAGCATGATCTGAATGGTCAAAATACGAAACCAAAGCTCAACAGATCGCACAAAAATTCAGCACGAACCCTTGTGGACATCCATACTTGGAAAACTGTTAAGGTAATTCAAGTATGGGTCCCAAAAGGGGTAATCCTATCTGGACCCAAGTAAAATTGGGTACCAAAAGTTTATTTTTGTGATTGTAGGGTAATAGGTACACAACTTCGAAGGACTCAATCAAATGGTATCTGTATAGTGGCTGTACGAGGCACATGACTGGAGATTCACAGCTGTTATCAGATCTGAAGCCATACAACGGACCCAGAATTATCTTTGGTGACAACTCACACGGTAACAATGTGGGTAAGGGTAATCTTACCCATGGTTACCTTTCAATTATTGATGTTCTTCTTGTTGAGAACCTGTGCTATAATCTTATTAGCATAAGTCAACTGTGTGACAATGGTTACAAATTTAACTTTCAAAAGCACACATGCACAGTTCAGAATCCAGATGGTCTGACAGTATTAGTAGGAAACAGATCGGGGAATACCTACACTGTAACTGGTCAGAGCATCTGGGGTCTGAACAAGTTTTCCTAGCAGCTGACTCTTCCAAGAGCTGGCTGTGGCACCAGAGAATGAACCATCTAAATTTCATAAATTTGCTAAACTGAGTAAGCTTGATTTGGTTTCTGGTTTGCCCAAAATAAAATTTTCAAAAGACAAGATTGGTTCAGCATGTCAGCTGGGAAAACATATTCGTTCTACTTTTAAAAGAAAAGCGGCAATCGTTCTGCCTGAAGCTTGGGCTTTTACATATGGATCTTTTTGGTCCAATACCCGTAATCAGCTTAGGAGGAACACAATACACCCTTGTTGTTGTTGACAATTTTTCAAAATTTACATGGGTGGTATTTTTAAAATCAAAGGATCAGACAGCTGACCAGCTGATAAAACTTTTAAAAACATTGCAAAATGACAAATCTTGCAGTATCAAATGGATAAGGAGTGATAGAGATACTGAGTTTTTAAATCTATAACTATTCTCTTATCTGGAAGATATTAGAATAAAGCATGAGCTTTCAGCACATAGAACTCCTCAGCAGAATGGGTTAGCTGAGAGGATAAATCGTACTTTAAAAGCTGCTAGACTATGATTGCTGATTCCGGCATTTCTCAAAAATTTCGGGCTGAAGCAGTTAATACAGCTTGCTACACTCAAAACAGATCGATGATTAACAAGAATCATGGCGTTACCCCATATGAGATCTGGAGTGACAAGAAACCTGAATTTCTTATTTCAGGGTGTTCGGATGCAGATGTTTCATTCATAACAATGGAAAAAGAATCTAACCGCCTTTGATGCTAAATCTGATGCAATTTATTACTTGGATACTCAGCTGTGAGCAAAAAGCTTATAGAGTGTTTAACAATCAGAGCTTGACGGTTGAAGAATCAGCTCACGTCGTGTTCCACGAAACCAATTTTCGATCAAATTCAGCTGCAAGATTAAATGCTTTATGTACACATCTGGAGTCAACCAGCTTAGAAGACTCGAGTGATGACGTGCAACAAATTAAATATTCAGCTGACATCTCAAATGCGCAAACTGATCTTACAGGGAACATAGAAGTCATTGATTTGACTAATGTTGACCAAGTGCAGGAACAGATCGCAACCAGTGTGCCAGATGCAGATGATGGAACAACTATTGCACAAGATGATGCACGAGCCGATACACAAGCTATCAACCAAAAATCATCAATTGGTATCTGATTCAAATGCCGAACAACATTCACGTCAATTGGAATCAGTACCAGGTGATCAAGATGGAGATATACAGCCAGACATCCAAGCCGAACAGGGAGAAAATCCAATCGGATCTGATCTTCGGTGGAATAAAAATCATCCACCTGAGCAGGTCATAGGTAATGTAACTTCTCCTGTTCGCACACGAGGCCAGCTTATGCATGAGTACTTCAATTCAGCATTCATTTCTCATACAGAACCTAAGATGATAGAAAAAGCCTTAGCAGACTCAAGTTGGATAGATGCTATGCAAGATGAACTTAGCCAATTTAAGAGAAACAATGTATGGAAGTTAGTTCCTCGACCTACTAATCATTCAGTGATAGGAACTAAATGGGTCTTTAGGAACAAACTGAATGATGATGGTGTTGTTATTAGAAACAAGGCTAGACTGGTAGCTCAGGGTTTAAGACAACTTGAAGGAATAAACTTTGATGAAACCTTCGCTCCTGTACCCAGATCAGAGGCCTTCCGCATGTTTCTTGCATATGCGGCATTCAAAGACTTCAAAGTCTTTCAGATGGATGTAAAGAGTGCATTTCTAAATGGCATGTTGACTGAAGAAGTGTATGTTGCACAACCTCCTGGCTTTGTTAATCATACATATCCAGATCACGTTAATAAACTGGATAAATGTCAGGCCCCGTGCTAATCACATAAGATTACAGCACAATTAAGCACATAATCACGGAAGCGTAAAATCGGGCTTAAAAATTTTTCGAAATAAAATGGGCCTGAACTCAAAACATTCATTAAAAATATCAATACTCAAAATACGAGTTAACTCAAACTTATACACAACAGGTAACACAAATCTCAAATCAACAATAGATCCCCAAATACATAGAATCACGGGGCATCCCCCGGCTCAATACATATCATAATATAACTGGGACTCAAGGAAAAGGGGATCGACCAGCTGGCGCTCCACTCAGTCCAGCTTGGTTACCTGAAGATCCTGCAAATGGGTAACATAGACCCAATCAACACAAAGCAGGAAAACAAATACGAGGTCAAGCCTCAGTACGAAGAGCTATCAAAACAGCTAATCATGCAACATGCCAAAATCGATGCTATGAAATGCATGAGGGCTATCAAGGATCGGATAGCTAGACCAGTGTATCGACTGGCAAATCATCTCAGTCAGCCTCTATACCCGCACGGTGTATCAATCGGGGAAATCATCGGTCCGTGATCTTCAGAGCCCGTCAGCCCATCACAGCTCGGTGGTAGACACTCGAATCCGGTAGTCACCACTCCGATGATAGTGTTGGACTTCTCAGGCACAACTCATCAGTCGGCCAGTCGTAACGTGGCTTTCAATCAGGTCATCAATTCAATCTGTCAATCAGGCTCAAGATGTATGCATGTATGCCAATTCAATATTCAATGCACAATGCATACAATTCAATACGTGAAAACAGAATGTAAAACTCAATCAATTCACAAGCTGTATCACGTAAATCACAGAAGCATATCAGCAGATTTCACAACATCAATCACAGCCATGTTCACGCTCAAAGCTGCTAAATCTGCTCAATTCGTACCTTCAACACCTGATTCTACCTCAACAGATAATTACCAAGGAATGGCTGTTTCTTCCTGCACAATTCTACCATTCGCTGGTCACGTACAACCACAACGAAGTTCCTGGAAGCTGAAATATGTACAAGCATCTCATTCTTAGTTCATATCTAACTCAAATCTGAACCTCAACATACAAATTCCTACGTCCAAGAACTCGAATCCGGTTCTACCTCTAAACAAAGTACTACAGCCAATACTAAGCTTAGAACGGTAGGAAAATGCTTAGCCAGAAGCTGAAATTAGCGGAAGAACTATCAAATTCCACTGTACGAAGAGACCAGCAACTTCGCGATCCTCTCCGAGATCGTTCTACAGCCTCAACTGGGTAACAATCGGAAGAGCAACTCACAAGGAATCCAGCACCACCAAGTTCACTCAAAACAACGGAGGGAAGCGACGGCAATCGACGGAGAAAAGTCACGGTGAACAGTAGCTAAAACGAGGGTTTGAATATTGGAGATAAGAAATATCGGGTTCAGAATAATTCTAAGTGTTGATCAACACTTATCTATATATCTCTCAATCCACTGCTGCTGTTCTCAAAATAATCAGACGACGGGAACAGTAGATATCTTACGACTAGTATTCATGTTTCCTTCAACAAAACCAGCAGCAGCAACCAGACGTTGCATTTCTCTTCGCACACCAAAACGACGCCGCATCAACTAATTGAAACGATGTCGCAGCGCTCCATCAGCTGATACCAAATTTCCTACGAAATAACCAGCAGCTGGTTACGCTCAATCCAGACGCAAGCGTAACTAAACAAAACGACGTCGCATAAGACACGTCAGCACTGCTGTCAACAGCTGATCCAACCAACGCCTGATTCCAAAACGCAGCGTTTCAACTTATCAAAACGATGTCGCGTTGCTCCCACGACTGGTTCCTCAAACCAACAGCTGGTCACTCAGCTGGAACAATTTCTCACAACGCAACAGCTGATAGCGCTACAATTCAGTAGTCAACACCAAAATATTGACCAACACGTGTCGCTTTCTCGTTAAATCTCGCAATTGCGCGCCTGCTGCCAGCAGCCACCTCACCAAGCGCAACTGCTGATTTAAATTCCACCAGCTACGAGCTACAGTACCGTTGACTCGCGTTGACTCTTGAATTTCGCTACGACTGGTTTCTTGCATTAGCGCTACGTCTGGTCTTCACAAAACGATAGCGTATTACTCCTACGCCACCAAAAACTGATAACAGATTTCACCAACTAGCGCTACTGCTGAAATTCTAAAGGAATGAGATTTCACTCGCAAAACCCTCAAACTCCACGCGACTAATCCCAAATTAAAATCGATTAATCACAAATCTAAAATCTGATTCCTCACATTCTCCCCACCCTAAGAGATTTCATCCTCGAAATCAAAGGTAAACTCAGGGAAAATTCAATCAATTCATCACGACAACAGGTTACAAAACAGAAAATTCACCTGATACAAACCCAAGAGTTCAAGATAACTGGGTAATCAACAAATATCAACTAGGGAAAACACAACCAGAAACCGAAATAATAAAACAACAAAGGCAGAATCCAGCTCAACTTTGTCGGTTCTCAACACATGGGAAGGATGTGGCTCATATATCCTCAACATTGACACATGAAAGACATCATGCATCGCTGCCAACTCATCAGGCAGTCTCAATCGATAAGCCAACTGTCCAATCCGCTCAATAATCTCAAAGGGACCAACGAATCTAGGAGCTAATTTGCCTTTAAATCTAAAGCGCTCTAACGGTCGTCGTCTTCGGTTAGCATAGCTGGTAAATCTATCTTGTGCAGCTTTCATTCTACTTCGAATCAAATCAATCTGGTCTTTCATATGCTGCACAAACTCAGGAGTAGAAAGCTGTCTCTCACCAACTTCTTCCCAACAAATCGGATATCTGCATTTTCGACCATACAACACCTCAAATGGAGCCATCCCGATAGTCACCTATGTGAGACCTGGATTTGTGTTTAAGATTAATCGTGAGAATTAATCGGTGTTTTGAGATTGTTGGTGGTTTAAGATCTCTGTTAAATGTTTGAGTAGTAATTTCGGGTCAAATTCCTCGCTTAGAACAATTCTGGGAGTTTTCGTATTTTTGAGATTTTGGGTAAAAGCTGGTTTTGTGAGCTAGCAGCTGGTCGGTGGCAAAAACCAGTCGTAGCGTGTAATTTTAGTACGGGAGATCAAACGCCGTCGTTTTAGTGAAGTATGGATGCGTTGTGTTAAGTGAAAGCTATTGGCGACAATGGCGGATCCGGATCCCATTTCCCGGGGGCGCAGCGGAAGTTAAAATTTTGGTCCCGAGATACGTTCAATACATTAAAACTAATCAATAAACCATTCATAGGGCGTTTATCGATTGTTACCTTTCTGGTGTCTAGGCTCCTGGCTCCAACCAATTTCACAAGGAAACCGGCACTTCAAAGGTAGGCGGCGGTAGATCGACTAATCAGGTCCACGACCGGAAACAAGAGTCCTCCGTCAGTCTGCACTAGAAGAGCTAACGGATTTTAGCACGAACAGAATCTCCTCGTCGCGGTGATCGAAACAAGTCCGATCACGGGGCGGCGGCACGGCGGCGCGACGGCGGCGCAAGGGAGGAGGCGTGGCCGAGAGGTTTGGGAAAGGAGGGAGCGGCGCACACAAGGGCTAGGGTTGGTTAGTGTGGTCTTGTGTAGCCCTAGGTCTAGCATAAGTAGACCAATGATGGGCTTTCACTAGCCCAATGGGCCTGGGGCGGGCCCAGGTCCATATGAACATTCGTTTCGACCGTACCACCGCAGCTTCATCACAATTCCGATCGACGATCAGATCGGACCTATCGACTCAGTTTCCAAAACTGAGTATTATGATGCGAAAACAATTTTTCAGACCGCCTATCCAAAATTACTGTTTAGCCCCTCAACTTTGGGAAATCGCAATTTGACCCCTATTGACTTTTAGGAAGTCGCACTCCCTAAAATCCTCGTCCTAGGCTCAACACATTGAGCTCAGTTTCCGTGCGGGAATCATGAATCCAGTACTTGTGTGACCCTCAATGGTTCAGGGATACTGTCAGGCCCCGTGCTAATTACTAACAATTAACACATAATAAGCGCATAATCACGGAAGCTTAAAATCAGGGCTTAAAAATTTTTCGAAATACAATGGTCTGAACTTCAAATCATTCATTCAAAATATTCGATAATCAAAATAGAAGTTCGCTCAAACTCAATACCACAAGAAACCACATAACTCAATTCGACAAACCGATCCCCAAATACAAATACAACACGGGGCATCCCCCGGTTCAATACATATCATAAATAACTGGGACTCAGGGATGAGGGGATCGACCAGCTGAACTTCCACTCTGCCCAGCTTGGTTACCTAAAGCTCCTGCAAATGGGTACGCAGACCCAGCAAGAAAAAGCAGGAAACAAATACGAGGTCAAGCCTCAGTACGAAAAGCTATCAAAGCAGATAAACATGCAACATGCTACAAATCAATGCTATGAATGCATGAGGGCTACCAAGAAATCGGAAAGCTAGACCAGTCTATCAAATGGCAACTCAATCAAGCCTCTAAACCACACACAGCCAATCAGCCGGTGGAAATCATCGGTCCGTGATCATCGGGGCCCGTCAGCCCATCACAGCTCCGTGGTAGACACTCGAATCCGGTAGTCACCACTCCGACGATAGCGTTGGACTTTTCGGACACGACTCAACAGTCGGCCAGTCACAACGTGGCACCCAATCAGGTAATCAAATCAATCACTCTGTCAATTCAGGCTCAAGATGTATGCATGAATGCCAATCGATATTCATTCTCCATACATAATATGCATAACGTAAAACAGTATACACACTCAATCAACACAGTAACTGATTCACGTAAGCACAAATTCATAAAGCCACCGATTTCATAACATTGAATAATAGGCATGTTCAAGCTTACTGCCAAGAGCTGCTCAATTCGTACCTCAATTCCTCGATTTACCTAACAGGTTATCCTGGCTCAATCACGCAGTAGGAACTTCCTGGAAGCTCAATCTGTTACAACATAGCTAAAATCTTAGCTCAATTCTAAATCATAATCACGCTAAACCTACTGCCAGAAGCTATTCCAGATTCTACACTTCTACGCAGACTTAGACTACTAAAAACTGAGCTCAAACCACAAGAATTGCTCACCCAAAAGCTCACGCTAGCAGAAGAACGCACGCACAGACTTTCCTCAAAAGCTTCGAAGTCTAGCAGCTACGTGTTTCCACCTCCAGCGCACTTCAAATCCTCAAATGGGTAGCAAACGAAAGAGCTAAGCAGGGGGGACTCAGCGCCACAAAGATCTCCAACAACGAAGGCTGGATGCGATGGAAATCTAGGGAAGAAAAGTCTCGGTGAACAGTAGTTCGACGAGGGTTGGAGAAGAAGAGATAAAATTTGGCTGGTTCAAAATATTCTAAGTGTCGAACGACACTTCTACTTATAATTTCTCCAATCCAACATCTGCTGATTATCTAAGCAGGGGGGACTCAGCGCCACAAAGATCTCCAACAACGAAGGCTGGATGCGATGGAAATCTAGGGAAGAAAAGTCTCGGTGAACAGTAGTTCGACGAGGGTTGGAGAAGAAGAGATAAAATTTGGCTGGTTCAAAATATTCTAAGTGTCGAACGACACTTCTACTTATAAT